>CAKNYM010046789.1:43199-59251 GCA_932195095.1 Andricus curvator | reverse complement strand
AAATAAAGGTCACCATTGAATTCCTTGTTGAAAGTTCCTTCAAGAATAACCTTGACCGCCCTGAAAAATATCTTACCTGAGAAAATATTCAGCCGTCCCGGGACTTTTTGGACACCCTGTATATATATATGTATACTTGTTCGTCTGGCACCAAGAAAATAAATATCCCTGAATTCGCTATAATACATTTAGAGGTCAAATTTGTTTTTTTCCTTGCGTTTCTTGATATGTACAGTTCATTACTGCCTACAAACAAAACACCTATAAATTATTATTACCCGTACACAAAATATACTTATATGGGCATCAACTATATCATACCCTTTGGTACAGAGAAAATGGTCGAATAAGTTCAAAGATATTCACTTTGGCTGTTCCAGGGATCTTCTTAAATTCCTTTGTTCGTTTCAGCAGCTTTTCCAGTTATAAGTTCAGCTGTTATGACGAATAACTTGGCTGCCACATCTCAATTATTTTCCGCGCAAGAATGAGGAAAAATAAGAAACAAATTTTATCATTCACATTTGAAATTTTGAAATTGGATTACATTTAAGACTGCATTAAGCTCGTTTGAAGATAAGTATATAAGTAGATAAGTATGAGTATAATCGTGGGAGGAGTTTTTAGAGGAACGAATGGGAAAGTCTGTACAGCAAAAGTACCGCAAATACGGCAGGAGAAGAATTAATGAAGAGCGCAGGAGTAGGAAAGAAGTGTGGCGCTATAATTTCTCAAGTGAGAAAAAACTCTCATTTGCCACACTTTCCCTATTCACTGCTCCCCAACGGAAAAAATCTAGTGAGTGAAATTTGCCATAGAGGTTATTTTCCCATACATGTATGCCGAAAAATAGTCCTTCTGGCAAATGTCACTTACTAGATTTTTCCAAACACTAACAATCTAAAAAAATCTTCCCTAATTCAAGCCTTATGTTAGTATTTATTCTCTTAGTTTTATTTTGTTTTGTTCAGACATCCATTTTCAGAAATAAGTTTCATTTTGAACCAAAAAACGGTAACAAACTTACCGAAACAAAATTGAACCACTATTGCTTCATTCCAAGCGATATGCACATTGAAATCAATTCAATTGTTTTTCAGTTTTGACGTTGAACATGAAAAGGAACATATCTGAAGTTTAAAATGAGTTAGTGAGAAAATGAGCTCAAACAAAATTGATTAAAAACCTAATTTTTTCTTTGCAAGCCTATTGTTCCACTTAGATTCAAATATTTTAATTTTTTCAAAATATCATTCCAATTATAAATTGTTCAGTTTTGAAGGCTTCAATGGAAAAATTTGAACGACGGGAAAAAAGTTTTAAAACCCGGGATAAAACGGAGAATTTTTTCTAAGAATTTAGTGATCTGCATGAAAAGAAGAATATACGAAAGTTGAAAGTATTTTATAAATCGCAGTAGTACATATACAGATAGTTACAAAAATACCTCACACAGATTAATCTCTTGCTTATTTTCCCCTTACTTCAAAATTGAAGGCTTCTATTTGTCAGATAAAATTCTAAATCTGTAGTTCGTAAGGCACCTTGATATGTCTATTGTTCGAAAATGCAGCTGTATATGATTTGTCAGATTAAGAAAAGCAGAAATACGGCCATGCTTCAATAAAAAAGAGCGAATGAAAAATAGGAGAGAAAGACAGAGAGAGAGAGAGCAAATTAGTGTTATATAGGATTAACCGCAAAAGCAGACCATTGGTAGCGTTGTAGGTTGTATGTATGTACATGTTAGATATTGAAAGTCTTAACGAGCGGTCTTCGTTCTGTTACTTTCTAAAGTCTAAACGTAGGATTATAACCTGCAACCCGAAGAATTCCGCTCACAATAGAGAATGGCATATCCTACACAGCTTACACCCACACCAGGCCTCCCGCGCATCACCGCAGCGCTATTACTATTGTTGAAGTTGAAGAACTGATTGTATGTTGGGAGTGACAAGTGACAACGCGTGTCTACAGGAAATTGACATAAATTATTATTCAGACTCATAATATATCAAAAGCAGGTTGTACTTGGTGTGAACGGATTCAGTGGAATGAATATGTCGTACAAAAGAGAATTCTCAATACCGCGACTAACTTATTCGCAGCATTGTCGACCAAAACTCGAGTTTCTGCGTGTAACTTTTTTGATGTGTCCTCGGCATATATGAAGCTGTCTGATGTCTATTTCTGAAATACTGAGCCCTGAATTAAATGAAAAATGTCTTCCACTGTAGAACTTTTCCGATAGAGTGCATTTAAGGCGGCACTCCCTACATTTTATTATCGCACATTTCCTGCATCATCGAGAGGAATCACATTGTAATACAGAGCGAAAAAAGTGGCATTTAAATTAAGAAAATAATTTATGATGACATGAGAGAAGCTTTTTTCTCGGAAACAAAAGTTCGATATAAAACTTTCACAAACACTGTAAGAAATATTCTAAAATTTAAAAAGTTATTACGTTACAAAACTAACCAAAACTTTTTATAAAATTTCCTATACTTTTACGTAACGGAAAAATTACAAAAAAGTTGCGCAGTTTTCTGTTATAACGGCATGAATCTTCCGTTACCTGAAATGTTAAATTTTGTTATTACAAGTTTCGGAATTTTCAGATACAATTATGTATCAGAATACTCCGCAATTGTAACCGAAAATTACGAAATTTTTAACTAAATGTTCTAAATTTTATCCTAAGTTCATGAAACTTGTAACTGAATTAAACTGAATCCTATATGTATACTATAATACCGGTAGACCGAGGCAGCGCCGTGGCATAAAATAACCTATTTTATTAGACAGGGTTTCTACTACATTTTGCCCACGAAATTCCCGCAAAATTCCCAGACAATTCCTGAAATTTTCCCGCTTATAAATAGAAGGTCCCTCTTACAATAGAAGCATACATACAATGCATAGTGGGTTACGACATGCGTAATTTGCAATATTACAATTTATTTAAAAAAGATGTTTTTTATTTTCTAAATAACTTTTTAAGAATTTCAATTGTAAGCAAGAAAAAAGTAGCGCAAGTAGCTCAAAGGGACGATAAAAATGATAAATTATAAGGAAATGAAATGCACTTCCCGCATCAGAAATAAAATCAAGGACAATTTCCGGATTTTTTTCAATTCCCGGACAATCCTAGATTTCCTTAAATTCCCGCACAGTAGACACCCTGTTAGATAAAGAGCGCTATAAACTCAAATCTTGAAAATTTATATTGCAGAAGAAAAAGTATACAGAAACAACATGCAAATTTGATCTTCTGGTAGACAAAACATTTTTCCATTAAGTAATTATGAGAATTAAACTTATATTAAGTCTGAAATATTTTCAATTCAGAAAACAGCTAAGGTTTCACCATCGGGGCAAGAGCAACCAAGAAAATAGTTGACAAATGCTTGGATGGTAACTCTACTATAAATTTGGCCGATAATACGATCAAACTAACCTAAAAAAGTGTTTAAAAGACACAGGATAAATCTTTTTTTCATCGGTCGGTTAAGCAGATATTATTACTTATTTGGCAAATATCTGCGCGTGTAGTTCACACCTAACAGAATGTCAATAAATATGAGATTATACCACAGCTATTAGTATTTTTAATCAAAGAACTTTTACTTTTTGCTGTATATGTTTAAAGTTAATTTTTTGCATGCATCAAATATCAAAGATTCCAACCGCAGCTTCTTAGAAACACAAAATAAAAAAAAATGGATCAATTCTACGACTTATTCATTTTTTATAATGCAATGAATGTTATTAACCAGTCGGTCTTGCCCCAGTCTACCCTAATATTATTTCAGACCTCACGAGAGGCTACTACTTTACAGATAACCCTAAAGTTATAATTAACCCTATAGTACAGTCGCCCCCATCCGAGTATAACCAATGTAAGCGCCGCTTAAATTCGGTGTCTTCGACAGTAACTGGTAATACTTTTTTGAGTCTATTCAATTTGATTTAGTTAAAATATAAAATAAGTTTGATAATCGAAAAATATTTGCTATTCCTAATAAGGTTTGTGATTATTGTGAGTTTGTCCCTGGTGCTATTGTTCCGCGCGGTATCTTTTGTTAGGGTATGTCTCTCGAGACCTTGCGACAGCGAGGGTGAAGTTCTTGTGGTGGCATGCTCAGTTGGCAGGGCAATATCCAGCTTTCTCTTTACTGTTCTGTTTCGACTTTCGTGGTGGGCACTTGTGACCTTTTTCTAAGATAAAGTTCAACACGTTCCATTTTTTAAAATGATATTGATTATCGTTTCAAGTTCCGATCTGTGAATTCAAAAGTCATGATACTCACTCTACAGCAAAGTACACAGTAATACAAGAATCTGAATTTTAAGAATAACTGAATTTCATTTTTAGCTTAAATTAAGTAAGTCAATTAATTTCAACCATAAATTGGTCTTAAATACCGTGTCTCTGTCTGAAATATGTATTAATACAAAGAACAACTGGTAGGTATGTTAAAATTCGAATGATTTTCAGTCGTGCGATCCTGAAATTCATAAAAAGCCAGTGTTAATCGATGCCTGCTTAAGTCTATGTGTTGGGCATGTACGTCGTTTGTGAAAAGTTTTTCATGAGTTAAAGCTGAGACAAACTCCAAGGAAAAGATTGTCATGGAGGTAAAGAAAAGTTCCAGTTTTTACGGGAAATAGATTTCCTTATCTTATTTTGATCATTTTTATCGTATTTTATAAGTAGGATATGCAATCAATCATCAGTTGACTTTCAACCGGCGAATGATCCTTTTGGTTACATCTGAAAGTCAACCTACATTTTTTATTGAAATTCAGATTCTTGTATTACTGTGTATTTTCAATTCAAACAAGTGATTATTGAACAGTGTCTAATGCTTTTGCCTTTTCGGACTACCGTGAAGTGAAGTGATAAGTGATTCATTTCCCTTTTGAAGTAAGTTATGAAGTGATTTTTCCGTCTTCTGGTTTTGTTAGAAGTGACGAGTCGGATGACATATACCTCCAGTTGCCTCGGGATAGATCTTTCCGTGAAGGATCGTGGTCGTAGCTTCCGGAGCCTATATCTGGGCTAAGTACAGGACTATCTAAACATTTTTTATGTGTATCCAATATGACGTATATGAATTGCCTTGCGGGTTGGAACTCGGATCATGGTTGAATTGGATTGACAAATTAGTTAGAAAATAGGTACGAAATATATATTTCTATAAATAGGTAGTACGAAAAATTGGGAGAGTTTGACTACTCGTCCCGAATTTCTGTAAGACGAGACACTTCGTAGAAAATAAGGAAATCCTAGAACATTTTGAAAATTTTCCCATTTATTTGGTAATTTTACCAGTACAAATTCGGAGATAACACTGAAAAAGAAATGGATCATTCCAAATCAATAATTTCTTCGATAGTAAATTTCTGATTTGCAACATTCCGTAGTTCAGGAAACATGCCGCTTAGTGCCGCAGCGCGTATTATCTCACAATAAATATTATTGCTACTCAAGATTATAAGTAAGACACAAATTTTTATCATAGTTATAATAAAAAGATGTGATTAACTATATTACAGTCTATCATATCTGATACCATTCTCAGCAACAGTACTGACTGTACTTGTTGAAATATTTAGAGAACTTTGCCGAATTTAAGTCCTATTCGATGTCAGTTTATGAAAAAATACTTGCCACTTGGACAAATATTTACTGACTCAATAAAAATAAAAATTAATGTTGTCTACTACAGTTTTGAAATCACTATCCACGCCCTTTTTATCAAACGTATTGAAATAATATTATTTTTGTTTTTTATTTATTTTTATTTTTCATATGAGAAGTTGTAGGCTCCAGAAGCTACGATCATGGTTCCTTAAAGCAATCAATCCCGACGCAACTGGAACGTGTACGTCATCCACTCTTGCTCCTTGTGTCCTAGAAGGTAAGCAAGAGCGGGTTACGCGAGAGACGTCGCACAACAATGTTCCTTGGAGTCCGGTCTCCACCCGCGGATGACCTTACGCAGCAGACGGCACAGTTGCAGATGAAGGTTTCACCTCTAGATACTTTTTTGAGAGCTACCAATCATTGTAGAATGTTATGAGGAACAGTGTTGACGGACCAGATGAAGTGATCCCAGAAGAACAGCCTTTTGCATCCGGCTAAAAAAGGTAGTTTATCCATATAAATGAAAAAAATGCACCCCCTCTCCCTCGGTAAATACTTGCCCAAGTGCAAATATTTTTCACATAAACTGACATTCAATAGGACTACACTTTGCCAATGCATCAGTCCAATCGAAAAACAGTGTTTTTTTATAAGGAGCACTTGAAAAATAATAACCCACGCATATATAACAGTAGTTAACATAATTTATAACAGAAACATCCACTGATTGGACATTAAAAATACAATGATTCAGAAACATTTTTTACTGATGTAAAACTAAAATACGGGCAAAAAGCAGTCTTCAGTAGTCAAAAATCATGGTTTCAAATAATTGATTTAAATTTAACGACAATTTACGATGTACACGAATTCTGTTATTGCTATATAGCTTTCGGAGAATAATTATAGGTATAAGTACTAAGTTTTCTAACCCTTTCCATCAATAAAGAAATCGTTACCAATGAGAAAAATATAATTTTTTTTTATACCACTAAGCCATTTCCGTTTCGGGGTAGGCGTGACTCGTTCGGTGAGGAAAGGAGTAATGTGAGGAAGGAGATATAAATGTTTTAAATTGATTTAGAATTCTCGTGTTATTTATTTAAATAACACATTCGTTCTGCAAAACTGCTCCGACCCAGGTTGTTGATCAATCTCTCTAGCGGTCACCCCAAGTGAAGAGCCTCACACACGGAGAAAAATGGAAGTGAAAGATTAGGTCTTTAGTACTGGTAGTCGAGGTATCCATTACTGAACTGGCGTTGTAAAAAAAATTCGAGATTTAAAATCAGTTATTGACTCAAGTGCAATCGCGGCATTAACTCCTTTAGGTAACTAAAGAGATTACAGCTTGTCGACGGTCTGACTCCCCTAGCGCACTGTACGTAGTCCAGTCCAGAATAGGAATCATTCCTATACTCGCAACAGTAAAGAATGATCGGCCAAAAAGAATTCACAAGGGCACAGAGCGGCGGCTGTTGTCGGGTCGATATAGTCACTTTTCATTTTATAAACTTACATTTATTTATATATTATATGTACATGTATATATTCAATAAGTTTTAAACATTAAATTATGAACATATATTTGCTGAAACAGAAAAAGTCGAGTTAGATGAAAAACGTAGTTGCCGAGGATTGAACCCGGGTTTCCAACGCAGCAGTCAGCTCTCTCTGCAATCTGGTATTCTGGATTCTAAAGTAAGTGGTACTAAACGTTCTTATGGTATCATGCAAGCAAGCTTCGGTACGGTGCTGTCCGAACGTTATTGAGTGCGGGACATCCAGGAATGGTTACTGGACTGCTGCAAACTAAGTCGAGTTCCCAATAGAACACTATAAACTATACTTCGATTAAGACTTCGTCCTTCCGAAAACTGAGACACGATGTATAGATTTCCATTATTGATTCTAGAAAGTATAGTAATTTATTCTTTCTATTCTTTTTTGAGAAAACGAACTTTTTAGGAGAGACTATTTTTCCATTTGTGCAAAGGTTGAAGCACTTAAATTGTAGGTGGTAACGTACGAAGTGTATACAATAACTTTAAAGTATTAAAAGATAAGGTTCTATGCAGGAGAGATACAAATTTTTAATGATTAGTGTGTAGTTTCACAATCCTTCCCGTGTCTTGTGCATCTATTCCTGAAATTTGGTAATCATTAAACAATTTGTGTACTGAATATGGAACTCTTCAATCTCATTTTTCTCCGTGCAAGGTCGTCATGTCACTCTACTGACATTCTTTTTATAAACTATTTGTCGCCACACTTTTCTGTCCTGGCATACTTATCTAGCTTCCTTCACGTCCATGCATTTTTTCATGCAAGCTCTCGTGTTTCTATGGCTTCTTATGTCTCTTTGGATTAAGATCTCATTCACACATTCTAACCATTCTTTCTGCGGTCTGCCTCTGGGCATTCTGCCATTTACTTTACCTTTATACACTTGTTTGGTCAGTCGTTCATCTTTCATTCTTTCAAGATGTCCGAACCATCTTAACTGATTTCTTTCCCATGTGTCAACTATTGTCTCTTTTGCACCACATTCTTTGAGGATTATTTCGTTTCTCACTTTGTCCATCAGTGTTTTCCCGCAAATTGTGCGCAGAGGTTGCCAATCGCGTTAATTTTACTCTTATCCTTTTCTTGACATGTCTATGTCTCGCTACAGTATAGCACAGCCGGTACAAATATAGAATTATGTATTGCCACTTTAACTTTTTTTGATATATTTTTACTTCTGATAATGGACCCTGCTCTACCGATAACCTTCTTACCCTCGTTTATGCGCTGATTCTCTCCTTTTTTTAAAGATTAATGACAATTTATAAGGTATAGATTTTTGTATCGCTGCATAGTTTTCGGAGGGTAATCCTTTTTATATAGTGATTAAAAAAAATATATATATTTTTTTTCGCTCCACCTTAACCTTCGTACTTCACAAGAAGCTATGATGCTAGGTGCACGTGAAACGGCAACTTCCATACTATTATAATTATTAATATTATATAATTATATAATTATTATATCAAACTATTTTTAGTATGATTATTATTATTATTATTATTATACCATTCAGCCAAATCCTTTTCGGTGTAAGCGTGACTCACTTGGTTCTAGCCTCGTTATACTGTCCGGAATCAAGGAATTCATATAAGAAAAGTGAGAGAGGGAAGTTTACGAGGCGATTTAGGGGGGGGGGGGTATAGATTTTTAGATTATTCTAGAATTTCCGTGCTGCTTATTTAAACAAAACGTTCGTTCCACAACACTGCTCTGACCCTGGTCGCTGATCAATCACTCTAGCAATCACCCCAAGTGAAGAGCCTCACAAGGTCGTCATGTGAGGTTCCCCACTCGGGCCCATAAGTATCTGACGTCTTTTGTTTCAGGCGTCTCTCACTCCACTGACACACTTCATCATGCATTTCTTATCAACCATTTGTCGCAAAAGTTTCCTGTCCTGCACTGAAAAAAAATGGTTTAGCCTCCTTTACGAGTTTACGTCCATACATTTTCTTGATTTAGACAAATGTGACCTGCAATGATTAGCAATCAATAAGGGTAGGACTAATTGAGGAGTTGGAATTCAAATCCGGCTACCCCCAACTTTTTACATTCTCATCATAATGAGAAGGTATTGATTTTATGTGAAAAATGACTTTCGTGGATTCCATCAAATGTCGACGTTTTGAGGCCCCCTAAGTCAGAATAACTTTTGAAAGACTAATCGGATTTGATTGTGCTTTGGCACACAGTTTCAGGGGCCAAAAAGAAAGATCGAGTTCGTTAGCAGGGCATTTTGGATAAAAATTCAAAAAGTGAGCACATAGTAGATTTAATGCTTTCATGATGATTCATTATAATAAAGTTAAATTTATTATAAGTGAGTACATTTTGAAAATTTTTGAGAACACTTTTTTTCAATATTTAAAAATACTATGAACGTATATAAATAGAACTCAAAAAGGCAAACAAAATATTCTCCTGGCATTTTTCGATAAAATGAAAATTTTCAGAGTTACAGCATTTTCAAAATCCAAAAGAAGAAACGAAAATTCACATTTTCAGTCAACCAACGCACGATACGAAAAAAAATCAAAACAAGAAAAATGTTTCTTTTTGCACGCCCTACAAGATTATCATAACGACTTTTTGAATTTTCTCAAAAAAAAAAAACGAAAATTCACATTTTTATTGCACAAAAAATAATGAAATATCAAAAGTTTAATTTTACGGTCAAACTAGGCAAGATACGACAAATGATGATTAGACAAAAATTGTGCATTCAAAAAAAATCTACAAATTTGTTATTGGCCACTTTTTGATAGGATGTATAGTTTTTGTTTTATTCGTAAAACATAACATTAACAGTGAAAAAATCTGCCCGATAAGTGGGCACATTCTCCACAACTTTGCTTATTTAAGTTCTTTTTCATCTCTTGTGTGGGTTTTCAAAATATTTAATTTTTTTATGTTCTCAATACTATTTCTAACGATTAAAACAATAAAATAACTATCATTAATGCTCATGGTACTTCAAAATTTGTATTTTTACATTCTCATCCAGAGAAGGTATTAGATTTGTGTAAAATTTGACCCCCCGGTTTTTGTCAAATGTCCAATTTTGAGACACCCAGAACCCAAAAGCACAAATCATTTCAATAATTATTTTAAAATGTATCATATATGTATATGTTCCAAAAACGACTTAGATACTTTTTTTCTCCCGTTTTCAGATAGTTGGAAAAAATCTTTCTGATTGTATGATTTATTAGAAAGATACGGAAATATACACTGAAGTAAAGGAATTTCCTTCTTCATTTTAAATCGAATACAAATTTAGTCATTTTTATCTGAAGAACATTGAACATAACATATGGTCGTTGCGAAGTGCGACGACCAAATCGCGCTAGGTTTACGTGATTTTCAAACCAAATATTGAGCGCGAAGCGCGAGTGTCTTGATGAGAACTTGTTCCCTAAGGTCGATAGAACCTTAAGTAAATTAGTTCTTTTTATGTAAAACTGACATAATTAAACCAAAAGCAGGTCATAACGATGAAGCTTACTTAGAGAGTATTAGCCCGCGAAGAGCGCAATAGCAAGCACACGATGTGCGAAAACCTAGACGAACCGAGCTTAAAGCGTCAGGCAAATGTGTCCGAGCGCGTAGCGCGAGATGAATACTTAATCGAGCGCGAAGCGCGAGATCCAACTGGTGCGCGCTAAACGCCCGATGAGAATGTGCTCGCCCAAGGGGGAAATTTTTTTTAAATACGTTTCCTTGCATTTTTGAAATCTGTAAATCAGACTGAGATAATTTCGTTTTGAAAATGGCCGAAAAGCTAACCCCAAGGGTCGCAGAATTCAAAACCCACTAACCCCATATTGGCTCTTATGGATAATCTGTGTTTTTCGTAATAATTCCTAGGTTTTGAGCAATGTAGTGTACTCTACCTGACATCTATCGCCTCAGGACTAAACTAAATACTTCGATCGAGATTCTTTTGGCCCAGCTGTGCCAAGAAACACATCATTGTTTATGTGTTGACTCTTGAAAACTTTCGATATTGTATCGCGGTCAGACAATTTAGATTACGGTGTTATTGTTCCATTGAAAATCAACTTTGTGTAGGTATTTCTTGATTCTACAGAGTTTTCGCATTGTAATGACGTAACTTTCATGAATTTTTAGTGCCACGAGCAGTAACAAGGAGTCGTAATGGTGAATAAGCAAACACTGCGCCGCGTGGTTGTCGGAGTTAGCCAGGTTTTGAATTCTGCGACCACCGGGGTTATCCGTTTGAAAATTTCAATAGCTCATAATCAAGTATATCGTTGAGGTTTGTACTCAAAACTTCTTATAAGTGCTAATCGTACCAAGGACAGATAAATTTCTCAACGCGATACTAAAATTTCATCAAAATAACAATATGGGAAAGTTTTTACGTCGCCTTGACTTCCAAATTTGTGGGTTAGCCGATTTTGAATTCCAGCCTTTCAATTGTCCATAATGTAAATGAATTTAATATGACATAATTAATTTTTGTTTTTGTGTTTTTTTCTAGATGTTATATTTGATATTACCTCGAGAATACTTGGATACTAATGGGCCCAAGTGGCGAACCACACATAACAATTTTGTGAGGCTCTTCACTTGGGGTGATCGCTAGAGAGATTGATCAGCAACCTGGGTCGGAGCAGTGTTGCGGAACAAACGTGTCATTTAAATAAATCACACGAGAATTCTAGATCAATCTAAAAAATCTATACCCCCTACCTCACATTACTCCCTTCCACACCGAGCAAGTTACGCCTACCCCGAAAGGGAAATGGCTTAATGGTATAATAATAATAATAATAATAATAATTTTGTGAGAAGTTGTAGGCTCCGGAAGCTACGATCATGGTTCTTTAAAAGCAACCAATCCCGACGCAACTGGAACGTGTACGTCATCCGCTTCTGCTCCTTCTGTCCTAGAAGGTAAGCAAGAGCGGGAAATTTACGCGAGAAAACATCGGGCAACACTGTTCCTTGGAGTCAGGTCTCTAGCCGCGGATGATCTTACGCGGCAGACGGGACAGTTGGAGATGAAGTTTCACCTCTGGATACGTTTTTAGAGCTACCAATCTTGGTAGAATGTTATGAGGAAGAGTGTTGACGGACCAGATGAAGTGATCCCAGAAGAACAGCCTTTTGCATCCGGTTCGCGATGGAATGAGCCTGACGCTGGCAAGCCGGAATGTTGTTCAGTTGGCTAATAAATGAAGGTTTCATACCTCCAAGACAGCCGATTATGAGAAATAATAATAATAATAATTATTATTATTATTATTATTATTATTAGCCATGTGATCATGTTGAATGTAATTTTGCATTCGATTCTGTAATATCTCTTATTTCCGCATACGTAAACAAAATAACTTGCATCTTTCTCGTTTGTGAATCTTCTAGAGCACCTTGATTCAATCAACTCATTTATTCTACATTAAAATTTAATTGTAATTTTCTGCTTTCCGTGAAAGTTTTCGGTTTGAAAGCATTTTGAATTCCAATTTTTCAAGTTGGAGATTTTATTGGACGCAGATTTTACATATACGATTCAAAGGTGTATTTTTACGAGAAAGTAAGAGAGTCAATTTCCGTTGCCACGCCTGCTACTTTGTGGTATGACAGAATAATATATTAAGAGCTAAGTTTGCTATTTTTATAGTAAATTCCAAAGATATTTTTTATAATAAAATTGGGTTAAAATGCTGCAGACAGTTGGCAACTGCATTACACGCCGTGAATTTGATTGTAAATTCGATTGTAACTACCAAATGTACTCAATGTAGTTGTCAACTGACTGTAGCGTTTCTTTACACTTGCGGATAAAAATGATCTTTGGGGTTTTGTATGAGTTGTTAAGATTACAGAAGAAAGAGATTATGAAAACTAAGATCACATAAAAACGCCAATCCATGATTGTTCTACGTTGCAACAGAAATGAGGCACATGCAGAAAAAAATTCTGCTAAACTTACAGGATTTTCAGTTAAAATAGGGGCTTTTCTGTAAATATTACCGAATTTCTGCAATTTTACAGAATTTTAAGTAATTTTCTAAATTCATGGATATTTTCTGTAACATTTACTGAACTTTTCTGTCAAGTTGAAATCTTCAAACTGCAACCTCTACTAAAAAAATCTGTCAACATTTTACAGAAAATATCCGTAAATTTGTAAAATTACTGAAAACTCTGTAAACTCTGTAGAAAATTCGGTAAGCTTTACAGGAAAGATATGCTTTCCCTATTTTAACTGTAAATCCTGTAACTTTAGCAGACTCATTTTTCTCCGTATAGGGGGTGAAACTGGCACTTAGCATTGGTAGCCTTTTTCTATACTAGGGTTTTCCGTTGGATGTACAACAGTACTGTAGTGTAAAAGTAATTGTATAACGTACAGTTGGAAAATTTGAAGTTAATTGATGAATATGCATGCAAAGAATTAATATTAATATTATAGTATTGTTGACATATAATACTGCCTCATCACCTTTTCTGATAACACGGAAAAGAATCGTGGCCAGACAAAGAATGACAAATATGTATTGCGTCTCATGACACAAGCGCGTATTTACGAGGACATTCCATACTTTTATTCTCGAGCAAGGTTAGCGGTGTTGTAATTACACTTACGAACGTGTCTATTTACGCATAACGCGTATAGAGTGAAGAGTGTTTTTCTCGGTTACGTATGCAAGCGAGTTTCTCAAGACGATTGTGCGTTGTGCTCAATGACAACTCTGCATAGTGCCTATAGTACAGACCCAGGCCCACGTGTCGTAAACAGCAAGGTTGTAAGGCCTTAATTGTTCAGGCACGCGACAGGTGGCAATCACGCTTCACGGATTCGCCTTAATGATTAAATTTGCACCTTAACTATATACGTATAAGCCCAGCTTCAGTGTGTCATGAAACACTCACTTGATTTAATGCGTAATTCGACCGTAATCACCGTAACAGATATCAAGAAAATTGTATATTCGTACAGTACAAGGTTATTTAAAAAAGTTCAAGCGGACAAAATTAAATGTAAAATATATATGAATCGAGGACGAGGCTGAAAAATTGTCCTCAAAATATATCGATTCACCTTATCAAATTGACTTAAGAAATTGTAGGATGTAGATCAACATGTAGAAAGGACTTAGTGGGATAAGTATGGTTGTGATGACCACAGTAATATATATATATATATAGTTAAAAGTTTCTCATAAGGACAACCGCAGGATTTCGCCGGGAGCGGGTGCTAATCTGAAAAATTGCACCCGCTCCCAGCGAAATCGCGGTACAATTTCAGCTGTAACCACGTCTCACGACCGTGAGATAGGTGGTTACATTCTGCGACGAACTCAATACGATGATCCGTCAAGAGTCTCGTGCACCCTGAGGACACGGAGCGACCCAAGGACGACCGCCTTCTGCATTTTTCCCTCAAGTGTCTCAGCATTTTGTTGACACGCAGGGATGCTTTTCAGGCTATTAACCAGTGAAACCTTGGCACCTCCAAGTGTAAGTGTAAGTATTCCGGGTAGAACCGTCGCAACTCCCTTATAAGGTCTTTATACCTCTCTTTCTTTTCTTTCTCATGGCTGTGACGTTTTTGTCAGCTGGTGCCGAAAATTCGATAACGAACATGGTTCGTTTCTCGAAGTCAAGGAGAACTATGTCAGGCCTCGAGTGCGCAACAGAAACAATTGTCGAGAATATGAAGTTCCAGTATATGCGGCACTTCTCATTTTCGACAATTGGCTCTATTTCTCTAGGAGCGTTTAGCGGAGAGGTATTTGGGCTAATGCCATAAGAGTGACAGAGATGGTAATAAAGCACTCTTAGTGCCGCATTGTGCCTTTGGATGTAGGTCGTTCCCGCATGAGTTGGACAACTAGATGGTATGTATCCTAGACGCTCGGGGTGTGCATGACAGGCTAGCAGGTATCATCGGGAATGTTTTGGCTCAAAATGTGGCGACGGTATGCTAGAGTGGAAATGACACCGTCTTGACATGCCAAAATGAAGCCCTCCGTGCCCGACTTCAATCCGGGTGATCTAAGGAAAGCAAACGTTAGCTCATACGACATCGACTGATCTTCCACATTTCTGTGGAAGATGCCGTGCATCCTCTTGTCGAGGAGCTGTTCGCAGAAGGTTTTCTCCTGTGCTTTCTTAATCCGGGCCTTCAGAAGTGAGTATTCAAGATGGATAAGATTTGATGCATTTTGCTCACCCCAAATATTGAAGTCAAGGCCGAGTGTTTCAGTAGCCTTCTCCGCTGCTTTGTACAGAAACGCCCCTTTGCCCACTTCTTCGTGTTTCCTGACCATTTTAAGAAGAGGGACTCGTCCATTTGCGACCATATGTGCTGTACTCAGAATAATCCTGTTGTGAAGACATTCAAGATTCAGTATTCCGCGGCCACCTTGACGGCGTGAGATGTAAAGTCGCGGAACAGAAGACTTAAGGTGCATGCTTTTGTTCATGTGCATCCGAGCAAGTCACGCCTACCCCGAAAGGGAAATGGCTTAATGGTATAATAATAACCTTTCGGGACCCGATATCGAGGGATCTGAGCTCGTTCTTCGTCCATGGAACTACACCAAATGAATAGAGTACTACAAGGAGGGCAAGCATGTTCGCTGCAGATACTTTGTTCCTTGCCGACAGTTCGGAAGACCATATCCGTCGGATGAGACGTTTGTATCTGCATCGGAGAGTATCCTTTACAGATGCCACGTCCTGAATGCGGCTCTGTGGCACGCCCATGTATGTATAGGTCTCTCCAGAGCAAAGGTGTCGTATAACGCTTCTGTCAACGAGCTCAGGATCTTCGGAGATGCCATTAAGTTTT
>CAKNYM010046789.1:26996-42799 GCA_932195095.1 Andricus curvator | reverse complement strand
CATCGTATTGAGTTCGTCGCAGACTGTAACCACCTATCTCACGGTCGTGAGACGTGGTTGCAGCTGAAATTTTACCGCGATTTCGCTGGGAGCGGGTGCAATTTTTCAGATTAGCACCCGCTCCCGGCGAAATCCTGCGGTTGTCCTTATGACAAACTTTTAACTATAATAATACCACCACATAAGGTAAACTCAAAAAAGAATTGAGACTCAATTCCTTTAATTAGAAGGGGGTAAACAATTATTGTAATTAGTTTTTCTAATGAATTTTTTCTTGCAAGCCAGTCATTTTCTTCTTTAATTACTTAGACTTAGCATACAAACTAACAACACATATTTTTTGGAAAATGATCAAAAGGGTACTTCATAGTTTAAAAAAAATCAATAACTAGTTTGCAAAAATATATTTCTTAATTATTTGTTTCCCCGTTAAGTTTAGATCAATTATAATTCATGCATTTGTAACACTTCATATGGAAAATCGGGTCGAGAAAAATGGATTTAAACCAATTTTCTACATAACTTCAAAACTTGTTCTTTTTATGGGCCCAGAATTTTTAATGGTTTACAAAATTACACTCGTTTTTTTAACTTGTTCTAATTAAAAGATCCCTAAATAATCCCTAATATGGACCAAATCTGAGCGGGTGCATGAGCCCAAAAATGCGTATGCCGCTATACGCGGCCTTTAGCTCGGGGAGATTTATTGTTGAAGGCTATTTAATAAAAACATTGGTACTTATATTTGATGATATCTTAATTTTAATAGTTTACATGCTTATAAACACTGTTAGCAGATAGACTCATATTGAATGGAGGCGTCGAAATACATCCCAGACGGAAAAATTATATATAGTTTATACATAGTGGAAAAATTATGCATAACTATTTGTTTCATACAAAAAATGTATGTAAGACAAATGAAAATTATATAAAATATTTCCGACTATGTATAATTTTTCTATCTGGGTAATTTACGATTTAATCATTTCTCTACTCCTAAATGGATACAAATAAATAGATACCGAAATTTCGGTACAAATAGTCCCTTTTTCAGCTCCCCTCTATTCGCACCGAAAAAAATCCGGCTATTTGTACCAAAATATGGGTACACGTAGCCACGGCCTAAATTTAATAAGAAAATATATACGTGCACCTCGCCATGCACTCAAAAATCACAGTTGCTCATTATTATTGATATAAGCATAAACGACCTCTAAAGAAATAATTCTTTTGCTAATAATATTATATTCAATAATTAGAAAGTTTCAATCTCGTGAAAGTTGTAGTGTGTGCATTGCTTTGATAATAATTATTTTGTTGTTTGAGATATTCAATAGTATCTGCATCTAATCTCCCTTTTTTCTTTTTTCCTTCTATAATAGACCCACGATTTAATTAATAATAATGTGAAACAAAGCAATAACAATCAGAATTGATTAAAATTTTTATTTCTACTGATTATATTTGCAAGGTCACAAAAATAATAACAAAGTAATCGAAATCATTATCTTCCGATCGTCGAAATGAGTTTTGATAATGAAGATAATCTGACAGCGATATTATGTGACGATGCATTATTCATGAGCTTAAATGAGTACCTTGGCTAGTGAACATTCCGAAGAAATCATAAGCTTCAAGTTGATTAGCTTTGTCTTTAAGTAGATATTTTCTGAGTAAAGAAACCGGAAAAAGTTTATTATTTTTTTTGTTTCTAACATTTTTATTATAAAAGACATGTTTATACGTAAGTCACTAGCTTCAAGTCGCACTTGATCTTTATATAGATTTAAAGAGTAGGATTTTATCTTGATTTTATGATTTTTCCAAATTTGTAGGAATACTTTTCCAGATTTGGCAAAGAGTTTAACTGAAGATTTCAAAATGTTCATTTGACTAAAAATACTTTTAGCTTTGCAGCTAAATATTTTTTGACTCGTTCATTAAAATAATTTCAACGTAGGCGTATTCGACTATAAATTTTCTAATCTTTCTAATGATTCTACTTATAAAGTCGTAGATTCAGTTTCTGCCCATATATTCGTGTTTGAAGTGAAGTACGAATTTTAAACGGTCGAAGGAAATGTACCCAAACTTTCTGTCCGTAGTGTCTTTGCGTAACCAAATTGAATAAACAAAGCCAGCTCAAATCCACTAATTGCATACCAAAGACTGAACTTAAGAGAATCTAATAACAATATCAAGACATAACTTCATGACTATTTTTGTAGAACACATTCACAACACGTCGAAAATGGTTTTGTTTATTCAGTTTGTTTCTATAAATAGAGAAGTTCAATTTAAGACTAATATTTGCGGTGAACCTACTTTTTTGAGTCATTTCAAAGTAAATAAGTTAAAAATAGTATATTTCGATACGAGAGGCCAAATGCGCGGATTGCTCACTGCGAGGCGAAGCCGAGCCGAACGGTGTGCTGTGCCTTCACACGAGTAGGGAGCACGCCCGTGAGGCCTTGCGTATCGAACGTTTTCTTTAAAAATTTTCATGCAAAACCTGAGATTGTCTACGGTTTACTTACATCGAATATACTACAATGACAAATGACTAACCCAATTTCAACCAGAACGAAGTTCACATAGGGAGCAAAAAAATTTTTGGATAACTATCGAGAGCATTTTATTAACCGTTGAAAACATTTTGCTAACCGATATTGGGGATTTTGCTCTTCGTCATCGCGCAAGATGCGGAATCGACTATTGTGGATGTCTGTAAACGGTGGCCAATCGAGGGTTTTGTACGTATCCGCGAAGAAAAATATATTTTTTTTGCACTGAAATGCCAAAAATAGGATGTTGCTAATTAAATTTGTTTCTAAAAATTTAGGATTTTAACTCTGGACAGAGATTCGTAGTTTACTATATTTCTTGAGGCGAATCCGAGTAGTTTAGTTGGAAATAGAATTCAGGAATGCCAAACTTTTACTTTCGTTCATAAAATGTTTTTCTGACAATGTCAGTTGTTAATAGTTAACAAGTTTTTCTAGTTAAGCCTCTCAGGTAACGCATTTTAAGGCAGACTTGCGTGAAAACCCAAAGATTCTGCACAAAAACGACAAATTTTTCTTTTTGTTTATCAAATTTACTTATAAAAATAATGGTTATCATACTTTGATAAATAAGCATGCGAATTTACAGCATCTAGAAGCATATAAAGCAAGTAAACTAAACATGAAAGGTCAGATTTACAAGAAATTGCGAATCTATGAATTTTTTATAATAATTGTTTACAACTATAATATTTTTATACTTTTTATACATCTTCACAATTCACTGTTGCGCTAGACATCGACTATAGTAATTTTAGTAAAAAAAAACTTTTTTTTATCATTAAACCACTTCGTTGTTACATTCTTCACTTAATTCGTTTATAACAATTGAGTTGATTATTAGGTAAATTATTTGTATTATGTGACTGCCCTCGCATGCATTTAAGACGTTTTCTGATATTTGGCAGTCGCTCCTCAAGAGCAAAAACAAACTCTAAAATTGCCCATTTTGACACACTTTGCGTTACATAAATAAATATAAAAAAAGTGGTCTCAAAAATTTTCAAAATGTGCTCGCTTTTTAAATTTTCATCCAAAATAGCTAGTTAACGAACTCGTTCTTTCTTTGTAGGCCATAAAAAAGTGTGCCAAAGCACAATCCAATCTGATCAACCGTTCGAAAGTTATCGCGCCAACACGATACTACAGACAGACAGACAGACAGACATACAGACAGACACCTTCGTAAAAATCGTTTTTTCTGCCTCAGGAGGTCTCAAAACGTGGAGATTTGATGAAAACCGACAAAGTCAAATTTTACATAAAACAAATACCTTCTCATTAGAATGAGAATGTAAAAAGATAAATTCAAAAATATTGCTTAAAAGATTTCATAAAAATGTAATTATCTTCAATAAAAAAAAAAAATAATTTGTAAATCGAGTGAAAACTAAAGGCTGTAGACTTTTTTTAACAGTAAATTGCTGATTTTAATTACTGCTGTCAGGCGGGACGGACAGAACCTCTCACCATTTACAGCTCCACTAATCAAGTTCGAAAAATTTTCGCTATTCATCCTGAAAATCTGGACGATTAGCCATGACCAAATAGAGAAAATAAATGATAATTATTTTTTAACGTTTTTGTTACGATTTTTTGTTCTAATTTTAGTTCAACTATAGATCTATTTCTATACTAATGATAAATTATATGCAAACTTGTGCTTGCAAAAAGTGTTGCATGAAAAAATCTAAACTCTATTTTTATTTAGTCATGAAGAAAGAAATATGTGACTGACGGGGTAAAATAATATAAAGTATAAACGGGACTGTCGGCTCTGAGCGGGAGACTAAAGAGGAATGCCCGAATGCAATAACGTCGTCCTCGAAAAATTGCATCAGAATAATTAATAATAGTAAACGCCTTCGCAGCAGGCGTTGAGTATTTTCTGTAGCGTAGTTTTCTCAATAACCTATTCCATCCCACCGAATGGTCCATCTGCTCGATTGAACCAAGGCTAGCAGATACTAGCGTTGTTATATCGCATCAATAATTCATGGCTGTAAAATACGCTGCAGTTGGCTTGACCGACTTATCTGAGAAGCGCAGACTATCCGTTCCAGGGTAGAGCGGATGTTTTCGATTTTTCGTTCAAGAAGTGTTATGCGCATTGCGAATATTTGCATGTATGCAAAAATATGTCCATCAGATTCGCTCGATATGTAAGTATGTACTTGTGTATTATACCATTAAGCCATTTCTTTTTCGGGGTAGGCGTGACTTGCCCCGTGAGGGAAGGAGTAATGTGAGGTAGGGGGTATAGATTTTTTAGATTGATATAGAATTTTCGTGTTATTTATTTAAATTACACGTTCGTTCCGCAACACTGCTCCGACCCAGGTTGTTGATCAATCTCTCTAGCGATCACCCCAAGTGAAGAGCCTCACAAGGTCGTCATGTCACTCTACTGACATTATTTTTATAAACTATTTGTCGCCACACTTTTCTGTCCTGGCATACTTATCTAGCTTCCTTCACGTCCATGCATTTTTTCATGCAAGCTCTCGTGTTCCTATGGCTTCTTATGTCTCTTCGCATTAATGTATCATTCACAGATTCTAACCAGTCTTTCGGCGGTCTACCTCTGGACATTCTGCCATTTACTTTACCTTTATACACTTGTTTAGTCAGTCGTTCATCTTTCATTCTTTCAACATGTCCGAACCATCTTAACTGATTTCTTTCATATATGTCAACTAGTGTCTCTCCTGTACCACATTGTTTGAGGATTATCTCGTTTCGGACTTTGTCCATCAGTGTTTTCAAAGATATTGTTGCTTAGAGGTTTCATGCCAATCGCGTTAATTTTACTCTTGTCCTTTTCCTGTCAGGTCCATGTCTCGCTCTCGTATAGTACAGTCGTTACAAATATAGAATTATGTATGGCCATTTTAGCTTTTTTTTTATGTTTTTACTTCTGAGAAAGCACCCTGCTCTACCGATAACCTTCTTACCCTCGTTTATGCGCCTATCTAATTCCCCATCTATTTTTCCATCGCTAGTGAATAGGCTACCCAGATATACGTACTTGTCAACTTGTTATAATCTCTCATCATTTAGAACAATGTTGCATATTTTTTTCTCACTTTTTCCTTCAAACACCATGATTTTTGTTTTATTTACGTTAATTTTAAGGCCCATGTTCTTCATGCTTGTATTAAATTTATTCAACATTCTTTGCAAGTCCTCGATTGATTCTGCCAGAACAATCTTGTCATCTGCGAAAGCTAACCCACGTACCCTCACTATTTCGAGATCTACACAATCTACATCGACGAGGGCCATTCTTAGACACTTATCCATAAATATGATAAATAGCCATGATGACATAACGCATCCTTGTTTCACGCCTTGCATAATATCGAACCAGTCACTCAGTTTCCCATTAACCCTTACACTCGCATTACTACCTGCATATATTGTTTTTATTGCTTGTAGGAGCCACCCATTGACTCCGTACTCTTTAAGGACTTTCCAAAGTTTACTTTTATTTACCTTGTCAAAAGCTTTTCCTAGGTCAACAAATGCACAGAAAACTTTTTTTCCTACCCTCAAACATTTTTCTGTGATCTGTCTTAAGCTAAATATTTGATCTGTACATGATCTTCCTGGCATAAATCCACTTTAAACTTCCCATATCTTCTCTTCTGTTATTTTCATTTCCCTACGAATAAGTATTTTTGAGTATATTTGACTTACGGTACTTAATAAGCTGATACCTCTGTAATTATTGCAGTTGCTTTTATCTCCCTTTCTTTTTTATATTGGTACAATAATCGCTTTTCTCCTATCTCGATACATAAATTTATCAACTCGCACAACCTGTGAGGTATGTACGTGCCACCGTATTTAAGCATTTCAGCGCTAATACTGTCCACACCAGCAGCCTTACCGTTTTTTAAGTTTTTAATTATATCTCTAACCTCAGTGACACAGACTTTTTCAATTGGGTTTTCTAATGCATTATGTTCTATGTCGCAGTTCTGTTGCCCTATATAATGCATTAAAAGTAGGAAGCAGTCTTTAATATTATACTGAATAGTAATTTTGAATAAAAATCAAATTTCTTCTACGAAAAGAATTTTAAGGTGTGAAAAAAGAATCTTTACATGTTAAAAGTTCCACAAGTAAATATAGTGAAATCATCATATAATTTGCATCAATAAAAAAGAAGTTCAGAGATTCAAATATTATTAATAAATTGTGATTTTTGATTTGAAGAGTCAAAACGGATGCTACACAATTTCCTAGTATGGAACAATAATTCTCTTGTGTTTCAAAGCTTACGCGTAAAATTAAAAAAAATTAATTCTGGGATTGTGTGAATTCTGTGGAATGGGGAATGATGTAGGCCTGTATACATGGTAAAAAAAGCTGGTGTAATTTTACATCGTGCCACTATGGAAATTATTCGTCATGCATGTAACGATGTAAGTTTACACACTTCTGTAAAGAAAATGAAGAACGTAAATTGGCACGGCCACATTTTAATTTTTAGGTTATGCTCGTAAGATTGATATTTCTAAATACTCTATCAGTATAAATTAGGCGCTGATTACTTTTCCAAGACATCGTTCTCAATGAAAAAAACATATTTTTTATTCACATAGAACCTACCATTATTAGAGAAAGATTACAGGCTCTGGGACGTAATTTTATGATCGATGGATTGCCGATTTACGTCTTACTCGTAATTTACTAAAAAAAATTTAATTCGTAAGCTTATTTAAATTTTATTCGCTTACATAAATTTACCATGTGCCACGTGAATCAAATAATTTGAATCGTTGGACATATTAATTTTACATCGGACTGTTATTTTACACAGTTCCATGGGATGATATTGCACTAGATCGTAAATTTCTGTGCGACGTGGTAAATTTGCCATGTTATACATTGTGATTTGAAAACACACTGCGCGTAAAATTACAACTGATTGTAAATTTCACCAAAGATTTTTTAACAGTGTAGCTTAGTGGTAAAAACGACCAACCGGCAATTTATTATAAGACTCGGGTTCGACCCCCGACACAATTTGAAGGTTTTCTTTTTTTCACGGATAGTGCATTAGTGCAATCTTTCAATTTTAACATATTTAAATATAGGTGTGATGGAGTTGACATGCAATAAAAGCGAGATGCAAATCTATAGAGTTTTTCAGACAGTATCGATAAACCAAAAGTATAGCCCAGCATAAACAGTGAAGCCAGTTTAAATAATTGAAACAAGTTTCGGACTTTGATTCTTCCATGGACATGAAAGTTCAATCTTTTTAAAAAAACGCGTTCGTGTGTACCATACGTATAGAATTGGAACTGATTTCGATTCAAATTTTTTTTTCAATAAAAATCAATTCAACAGTTTTTGATAGTTTTTAATTGATAAAGATCAACAAGAAAGTCAATTTACTGTTCACTAATTAATATCTAATTTTTCATCATTATTCATTGTTCAGTAAAAAATTGGCCAAATTATAATGAATAGAAACTTGTTGTAAGAACAATAGGACAATGATAAAATGCGACATATATTACATATTACGTAATTTACGTAACATTAAAAAGGGTGGAGGGGGTTCACGTTTCGTTATGGTCTGTTACGTGGGAAAGGGATGGAGGTATTTTTTATCCGATCACGTAACATTCTTGATTGCATATATTTCTAAAAAAGCAAAGAGCGAGAAAAATCGAAATTGGCCTTTTATAAGTAAGACATCCTATGATTCACTTTGTTGAACATTCAATTTTTCGAAACAAAATTCTTTTGGCTACAAAAATGATTAAGCCCACATAAAACTCGTAGGATGTCTTCCTTATAGAAGACCAACTTCACCAAAAAATAAAAGTGTGAAACCCGGTTTTTTTATATTTCCAAACAAATCGTCGCCACTTTCTTAACTTTGATTTTTTTTCTGGTAGATTTCGAAAGAGAACGATAAAACTCACTAGGATTGGAATAAAATTGGAATATCTGAATTAGATCGAGAACTATAGAATTTTAAAGAAGAAATTGGTGTTTTTTTAAATAGACATCAAAGTTCAAATAGATATTTCATCGCTGAGAGATTCTACTAGAACTGTAGAACCTGCCTTATTTCAAATGGATTTTATCCAAAGATATAATATATTGTATCTAGTATTGAAAAAAAGTTATCCACAACGTGGAAGCGATTACTGATTTGAATAATATTTTAATAAATTGGAACCTGCAGAATTACATCGAAGTTTTTCAGTGCACTGCAAAAACTAGACATCTCTTCTTTTACGGTGTCATTTTTTGCGTGTCCTGTTTTTGAATAAGATAAGGTCATGCTGTTATTTTCAATGTAAAACAAATAAATCTAGGTTCCCACCTGTGGTCTCATTTTAGTACCGCTTGGGACTGTTTTTTCGGAGTCTTATTTTCATACCTGAAAATAGCCCTGAAATAAAATGTTTTTTTTTACAGTTAGTGAGTGTTCTTTTACCGCTAAGTTGATGTGTGAAACAAATAAGAGAATGAGGATTTTTCACTGTAACAGAATACGTCTTTTGTGGTTTTTCGTCATTCGGGAGTAAAAATCGTTTTTTGAGGTTAAATTGTCAAAAAACATCAGAACTGGAGTTAATGCTGAAACCATATGGGGGTGTAAGAAATTGTAGACAAATCGAAAAATCGAGAAAAAGCCAGAAATCACAGGAAGAAAGACTGTCAAGTTTAACTATATTCTTAAACTATAATGTCTAGCCAAACCTGGTTAGACGTGAAACATATACTTGTTTAGCAACAGAAATTTGGGCATCAGAGTTAATTTTTTTTGGTACAGTATCTATATTTTCGCTACAAGAAAATCTATTCACCACGGAGACCATAATATATAGATATTACGGCATAATATCTAATATCTTCTACTTAATATACAAGATATTGAAGGGCAATATCTGCTTATATTGCAAGTATAAATTGAGTGATATTAACCGTCAATATCCAAGATATTAAAAAAGTGAAACTTTATCTAGGGTTACCATCTGCAGGTGTACAAAGTACTCAATCGCTAATATTTAGCTTTGCTACCGATATTGTAACATGCATACTATCACGCTCGTTAATGCCGCCACAATTCACATACTAAGTATGCACAGCTGCGATTGTAGAAACATAAAAATATAAAATATTTGCTATCAAAAATCTTGGTTTCGTAAAAAACGAGGACATTTTGCCTATTTTCAAGAAAAAAAACAGGACACCAGGACAGACCTCGAAAAAAGAGGACATGTCCCGAAAAACCAGGACGGATGGTAACCCTACTTTATCGGAGCAATGTCGTTGGTGTGTGGCGTGGCGACACAAAATTTTAACCCCACTATGTCCAAATCTCGAGCATTCGTCGTGTGTGTTACACGGAAAAAAGTGGATAGTTAGATTCACTTTTCTGCATTGTTAACTTGAAGTTCACTTGTTCGCATTGTACAAGAACCAATTCAAATAGTTTTTGTTACTGAATGAGATTGTGAGTTTGACTTTTGCAAGTGAGTTCCATCTCCTTTTTCGCATTGCAATAAGCACTGCGCGAGATTGTTAGACTTACTATTTGAAATTGTAAGTAAGTTCAGTGGCACAACCAGAACCGTGTAGGCCCCATCCGCAAAATTTTTTTAGGAGGTCCATTTGAAATTAAAAAAGAAGGACGACTTATAACTTGCTTATCAGTAAAACACAAAATGGAATAAATTGTCGGAAACTATTTTATAATGTTTTCTCTTTTATCATAATATTAGTTGAGATAATTATTATAAATAAACATAGTGAATAACTCTACTTTATACTTCAATACTGTTTTTCTGTTTTATACAACATTTTCAGAATTTAAAAATATTCTGAAGAAATATATAAAAAAGAATCCTTTTTTTACATTATTTCTACTATGGAATTTTCTGCTTATGATATTTTTAATTTCTTATAACACTAAAAATGATTAGGATCGTACTTGATTAAGCCACCCAGGTTCAAATATTATATTATTTGGAAGAATTTTTTTTTTAGTAGATTAATACATTGTTTTCGACGTATCATTATTTGATACAATAATTAAAAAATATTTTGTAATAAAATTTTAGTTTAAATTGATTTCCAATTTTAACGTATTAATATTGTTTTTAACCTTTTCACATTGATATTTGTAGAAATTACTATCATTTAATGAAAAAAAAATATATTTTCTCATTTTTTTCAGATTTTTAACAACAATAAAATCTACCATACTACTGTGATATCGCGATCTTTAATATTAATTTCTCGGAACCGAATAATTTCTTTTGTATTAAACAGTTTTTATTCTAATTCAGCATCCCCATATCTCATGAGAAAAATTGTATTATTGCAAAACATTTAAATTTGAATTACTATTCAACGTTTGTCTCATCTTGAAATAGTGATTTCGATTTCGCATTTGATATATTATTACGATGTTTAAAATATTTTATATTTATATATCAGTTATGTAAATGAATGTTGCGTTTTAAATAAAGTGAGATGATAATAAACCAGAGTCCCTCTATAGTAATTCCCTCTATAAGAGACAAGGCGGTCCAAGGGTACGAGAGGGAGGCGTTTGTAAGGTCAGCGGAGTTGCGATGTTTACGGTTTGGCGCTATCAAAAGCCACAAGAAAGAAAGAGAAGAAGAACGGTTTGTATATTCCCAAGATAGTGTGAACCGATTAAGGGTACCCCTGAGACGGCTACTAAAGAGGGACTCTGGTGTAAAATCAAATTAAAAATTCCAAAAATTTCATTCGAAAACATTTTTTCAAGCCTTAATTTTCAATAATACAAAATATGTACTTTTTAATAATTGTAATTTTAGTCATTTTATTATAATACATAGAAATTACTAATAATATATTTACTGTGTGAGTTAATACTTCTAAGCAAAATATTTTTCCCAAGCTTGTTACGAAATATTAGATATAATCTGTAGGACATTAATTAAAAAAATTGTAAGTAAACATTTATTATTATTTCTTAGCTGGCCACGTTTTTCTCAGAGAAACCGCTTGACCGAGAGTTTGTCAGAAAAATCGAAGCGGTTCCGTAGCTCACTTGACTAACGCGTGCACTAGATTTAGGTTTTAGGGCAGGTTTTAGGTAGTTAGGTAGGGTTCGATTCCCCAGCGGGGGCGATTTTTCAAAGCGTTTGAACGTGCGATCAGATATGTAAGTCTCTGTGCGTGCAATTATGTAAGAAGAATCATAAATTAAGTGCAGTAATCATACATAAAATAATTTTTTCCTTTTCAAATCGATCGACATTTTACATCATTTTTGTTGTCGAAAGTTTCGAGCTAATCTATTTATAAATCGTGTATAGAATGCGTGCAGTGCATATATACATATACATATATGCGTCACAATGCGAAATCGGCTAAGTTACTCTTCGCAGAAGTAAGGCTTACTACACGAAATAGTAACTCTTCTTCTCGCTGAGTGTGGACGGTTACCAAGTGGTGCAGTACATCCTATTATTTGAAATTATTCATCCTACTTTTTTAAAAAGTCAGTTTAACTTACCTGAACACAAAATAGTAATTTTAACAAACTTCACCGACGAAAAGCTGCGCTTCAATTTAAAATAGGTAGAACTACTGGTTTAGGGAGTTCTTCTAACAATCCACTTTTTTCCGTGTATGGTTTTTCGGATATATATTGTGCTAAACGTTTTGGTAGAAAATAGATTAGGTGTTTTTCGATATTATATCATCATTTTTTCAAGAAAATAAGGACTCTGTGTTAGGCGTCAGTTATATGTTAGCCTTGAACAGCGTGGTGTCTGCTCTTCACGAAAATCGAATAATTAGCAAAAAAGGCGAATGCTCGAGGATCGGGAACAATAAACAGCGGACTATGATGTAAAATCCGAAAGGATTTTATAGAAATTGGCATGCTTCACAGGTAATTTTTGCATACCAAACAAATATTTTTTAAGCATCTTAGATTCTGTTCTTTAATATCTTGGATATTGTCAGTTAAAATCTTCTTTTCAATGTCTACCAATGCTCTGCTTCAATATCTAGATTTCTGTCCCATAGTTAAATCGCTGAGATATCACCCGGTAATAACGCCTAAACATTTTTTTCAGTAAAGAAAATTAAAAAGAATTCATAGCAAGTACTAAAAAGTTAAAGACTTCAAATCAATTCAAGAGGATTCAAAGGCATTCAAGGGAAAGGAAGAGAATTTAGTAGTGGTTACACGGAAAATAGTGGATCGTTAGAAGAACTCTCTAAACCATTAGCTCTAACTATTTTAAAATGAAGCGCAGCTTTTCGTCGGTGTATTTTTTTAAAATTACTATTTTGTGTTCAGGTAAGTTAAACTGACTTTTTAAAACAGTAGGATAAACAATTTCAAATAGTAGGATGCAATGCACCACTTGGTAACCATCACACTCAGCCAGATGAAGAGCTACTATTCGTGTAGTAAGCCTTACATACTTCTGTGAAAAGAGAAAAATTATTTTATATATTATTACTGTACTTAATTTATGATTATTCTTACGCAATTGCGCGCACAGAGACTTACACATATGATCGCACGCTCAAACACTTTAAAAAATCGCCCCCGATGGGAAATCGAACCCTACCAAACTACCTGAAACCTGTCCTAAAACCTAAATCTAGCGCACGCATTAGTCAAGTGAGATACTCTCGGTCAAGCGTTTTCTCTGAGAAAAACGTGGCCAGCTAAGAAATATTTGTGTCGTGCTCAGTTTTATCAGTATTTTTTACGTATTATATACTAATAGGTAGGTTTAAAAATGTTCACATATCATTTTTCTAAATTAATCTCTTACAGCAGATATCTATGTAATATTTTGTAAGGAAATCACTATTTTAAGATGAGATCAACGTTGAATAGTGATTCAAATTTAAATTTTTTGCAAACTAAAATTTTTCTCTCGAGATATGGGGATGCTGAATTAGAATAAAAACTGTTTGATACAAAAAAATTATTCGATTCCGAGAAATTTAAAATTAAAGATCGCGATATCACAGTCATATGGTAGATTTTGTTGTTGTTAAAAATCTGAAAAAATATTTTTACATTCTCATTCTAATGAGAAGGTATTAGTTTTATGTAAAATTTGACATAGTCGGTTTTTATCAAATCTCCACGTTTTGAGACCTCCTGAGTCAGAAAAAACGATTTTTACGAAGGTGTCTGTCTGTATGTCTGTCTGTCTGTATCGTGTAGGCACGATAACTTTCGAAAGATTGATCAGATTGGATTGTGCTTTGGCACACTTTTTTTTAAGATTTGAAAATTCTATGTACGGTTATTAGTAGTACGCAAAATGACGAACAAAATATCCTTATGACTTTTCGTGATAAAAAAAAATTACCGGAGTTATAGCATTTTCAAAATTTCAAAAAACAAACGAAAATTAACATTTTAAGCCGAAAAACGCACGATATGAAAAAAGTCAAGAGGAGAAAAACGTTGTTTTTTGAACACCCTATAATATTTTCATAAAAACTTTTTGAATTTTTTGAAAAATCAAAAATTCAAATTCTGATCGCACAAAAAAATAATGAAAAATCAAAAATTCCATTTTGCTGTCAAAATATGCAAGATACGAGAAGAGATGATTCCACCAAAATTCTGCACCTAAAAAAGATCTACAAATTTGTTATTATTCACTTTTTGATATGACGCGTAGTTTTTGTTTTATTCGTAAAAATCAGCATTGAAAACAGAAAAATCAAATTTTTAGACGAATAACACGAGCTACGAAAAAAATGACAGAAACAAAATTTGTTCATCCAAGGAAGAGGTACAAATTTGTTGTGAATCATGTTTCGATAGGATGCATAGATTTTGTTTTATTCGTGAAAATAATATTGACAGTAAAAAAAATCAAATTTTTGAAAAAACAATGCAAGGTACGAAAACAGATAAATGAACAAAATTGTGCATTCAAAAAAGATTTACAAACTTGTAATCAATTTTTGTTGTAAGAATATATTCAAAATGAAAAAAAATAACTTTTTTGAAAAACGGCACAAGCTAAAATAAAATTTTAACTAATAAAATTTATCGCCTAAATTACATAATTATTTTTCATTTGAAATCAAATACAAATTTAGTAATTTGCATATGAAGAACATATAACACGAAGCACGATGTGCGCGATCAGTGTATTTCGGAGCGCGAAGCGCGACTACCAAATCGTGCGCCGTAAGTGCGCCCAAACTTTTTTGTTTCTATCATACGGTGCACAGAACCGAGCGTGGAACGCAGGGTTCAAATGATTTTCAAATCAAATATCGAGCGCGAAGCGCAAGTGTCTGGATGAGAATGTGTTCCTTAAGGTCGATAGAACCTTGAGTAAATAAAGTTCCTTTTCAGTCTAAAATAAAAACAAATTTAACAATCACTTAATATGTAGAGGTTTTGATAATTTTATAATATTTGCAAACAAACTTTTTCTTTTCATCGAAGTCGAACACGAAGTTCAAAAATCTAGAGGAACCGAGCGTAAATCGCGATTTAAATACGCCCGAGCGCGTAGCGCGAGGTGAATACATAATCGAGCGCGAAGCGCGAGATCCAACAGCCGCGCACCCTAGGCGCGCTCAAACTTGCGAGCGAAGCGCGCGATGAGAATGTGCCCGCTAAGCGGGCACATTTTTTTACATTAAATGATAGTAATTACTATTATTAACAATGTGAAAAGGTTGAAAAAATGATGACTACGTTAAAATTGGAAATCAATTTGAACTAAAATGTTATTACAAATTATTTTTTTATTTAAACGTTCCTTCTTATTCGGTCTTACGATCCATTTTTTAGATTTTATTTATTACTTTTTAATTAGTGTATCAAAAACTTATATTTCGAAAACAATACATTATTCTACTAAACAAAATTCTTCCAAATAATACAATATGTGAACCAGGGTGGCTTAATCAAGTACGACCCTAAACATTTTTAGTGTTCTAAAAATTAAAAATATCATAAGCAGAACATTCCATAGTAAAAACATTGTAAAAAAAGTATTCTTTTTATATAATTCTTCAGAATATTTTAAATATCTGAAAATTTTGCACCAAACAAAAAAACAGTATTGAAGTATAAAGTAGACGTTATTCACTATGTTTATTAATAATAATTATCTCAACTTATATTATTATAAAAGAGAAAACATTATACAATAATTTCGGACAATTTCACTTCGTAAAATGTCAGTGGCGTAACTA
>CAKNYM010046789.1:0-26896 GCA_932195095.1 Andricus curvator | reverse complement strand
CCCTGTCTTCTAGATTGAGAAGAGAAAATCTCTTGTCTTACTGATAAGCAAGTTATAAATCGGCCTACTTTTTTAATTTCAAACGTAACTCCTAAAAAATTGTGCAGAGTCCTACACGTTTCTAGTTATGCCACTGAACTTATTTACTTACCATTTCAAATAGTAAGGCTGATAATTTCGCGCAGTGCTTTTTGCAATACGAAAAAGGAGATCAAACTGACTTGCAAAAGTCAAACTCACAATTCCTTGCTTACTATGAAAATTAGTTATTCATACAGCTTACATCTTCAACTGTATTATCTCAAATAGTTTTTGAAGCTACTTGTTCTAGTAATCTTTCTTTTTACAATTCGAACTAGTAATGCTGACCTTAGGTTTTGTATATTTTGCGATCACTATCTTATTCAGTATCAAAAACTATTTCAATTGTTTCTTGTACAATGCGAACATGTAAACTTCAAGTTAACAACGCATAAAAGTGAACCTGACTATCCACTTTTTTCCGTGTAGTCCCTCGCCTAGTAGCTTTCTAAGCAATCGATATCTAAAGGTTAGCCACTTGTAATATTAATGTACATCTGAATTTAAAAATTAAAAAGAATACTAAGAACTCAATAGGGATTATAAAATAATTCAAGGTGAATGCGAAAGTCTTCAAGGAAATTCAAAACAATTCAAAGAATTTAAAGAATTTAAATAATTTAAAGAATTAAATTAATTCAGAAGATTTCAATTAAATTAAAAACAATTCAAAAGAATATTTAAATAAAAATGAATGCATTTAATGAGAAAAATGAGACTCCCCTGATTGTGGGTTCGATTTCCGCCTCGCACTCTGGAAGAGCCTCGCTGGTACCTCTAGACTAGACTAGAGAAAAAGGTTCTCTAAGTACTTAAAGCTGTTGTTATTGGTGGTTCAGAACCCACCTTAAGCTCTAGGTCACCCCACAACCCAGTAAGTGTGGGGGGGGGGGCGTAAAAGGATTTTTTTCGTAGTGGTTAATGTTTTTCATCATGTTAGTTTTTTTTAAATAAACAAAATTAATAAGAATTTAAATTTAGGTTGAATTCTAATTAAGTAAATAAACGAGATGTTTGAAAGAAGCATTGTTGGACAAACGGTCCAACACTAGTTTCCCCCTGTTCAGATAGGTATGTACAATGTACATTACCAATATTTGTTGCAGTATAAAAATGCATTGCTTTCTGCAATAAGGTCATTTTCTCCGGAGTATGCACTATTTTTCATTTCACCTTCATAAATAACAGTGTCGGTACTTTGCATGGATACACAAAGAAGTAATTGCAAAAAATCGAGAAATGAGATGTTTATATCACTGAAATCGTTAAAGAGAGATCTATAGATTTATCGGAATCACTTGTTTAAATTGTTATTGTTTAAATTAATTATTGTTTCAATAAATTTTTACATCATCAGCTTAAACGGACGGAACTACAATTCTCAAAAATTATTTCTACGGTAACAGGCAACATCTGCGAAAAATCGGGAGTAACTACACAATTTGGGAAACTAGCGCCTGAATTCGAGGTCGACTTCTACGCAAGAGGGCAGCATCTACCACTTGTCCACTCTCCCGGCATCGAGTTCTATGGAAAAAAGGCAGCAACTGCCACCAAAATCCATTATATTTTAACTTGCCGCCTTCTTCCGTAGACATCCTTTGGAATTTCAGCAGCAACTGCATTTTTATGTAATAATTAACCAATTTTGTTAATTACTTTTTCATAAATGGGCTCCAAAGTTACCCAATAACTGTGACAAAACTATTCAAATATTCATAAAATTAAACGGAATAGGGAAAATCAGTTTCAAACGTTTTCATCGATTTTATCCGTTCGTTGATTTTGCAATTACTGACTTGGAATGGGCATAAAATTATTGCATCTTTAAGAAGAAAATAAAAAAAATTAATTGATTTCCGTAAAATTAGAATGAATTTAGAGGCTTTTAAGGTAAACGAGAAGAATTCGATGAAATTTATAAAAATTTACGGTGAGGTTAAAAGAATTTAGGATCAATTAAATAGAAAACTTTTGAAAATTCAAAAAATCCATTGAATTAAATAGAATTGAGTCAATTTAGCAGAATTCAAGTAAATTAAAAAAAAATTCAAGAGAATTCCAAAGAATTTAAAAGAATTCAGGGTGAATTCCAAAAAAAATTTCAAATCTCTTTAAATCTTAGAAACTCTACTAATCTCTAACGAAAGAAGTGACTAATGATTGCAGAACAAATCAAGTTAAATTCAAAGGAATTCAAATGAATTGAAAAAACGTGTTTAAATCAAAAAAATTCTGTTGATTACAATACAATTTTAGTGAATTTAGATTAATTTAAGGAAAATGAGAAGAATTCGATGATAATCATAAAAAAATCAAGCTGAATTTAAAAAGCAATAAAGTGAATTGAAAACAATTCAAAAACATGAATAAATTTATTGAAATGAGGAAGTTTGAAATGAGTTTAGAAAAAGTAAAAGGGGATTCCAAAGAATTTGATGAAATGCTTACGAATTTAAGGTGAGATTAGAAGACTTCAAGATGAGTTAAACAAAAACTTTTTAAAAATCCATTACATTGAGTAAAATTGAGTGAATTCAGAATTTAAAAGGATTAAAAAGAATTCAAGATAAATTAATAAGAATTCAGGGTAAATTCCAAATGAATTACAAGAAATATTTGAAAATCTCGTGAAATCTTTGACCCTACGAAATCCCTCAATTCTTGTAAATAAATTCTTTGAAATACCTTGAGAGCTTTAAAAACCCATCACAATCATTGAAATCCTCGGAATTTTTCTAAAATAACGTCTTGTAAAATTTTTCCGAAATTCTAAAAAATTCTTTATTCTTGGAATCTTTTAAGATTCTCTGAAATATTTTAAATCCTTTGAAATCTTTTGAAATCCTTTTGAAACTTTTAAAAGCTCTTGAAAATTCTTGAGAGTTTTTAATAATACCTTAAAATCTTTAAAAAAACCCTACAGATTATTGAAATCTATTAAAAATGTCTCGGAATCTTTAAAAATACCCTCAAATATTTCAAATTCAGAAATACGTACAGAATATAATATTGAATAGTGAATAACTCATGAGTCATTCATTGAAAGAAAAGTGACTATAGTGACTTTATCTTAAAAGAGTAACTAAAAAGTGATTTGAGAAAAAATACATTTTTTTAAAATTCCGTTATGGGCTGAAAATAGGGTTCCATAGAGACCAATTCTTGAAAATAGGGTACTTTAGGGACTTCAACTGAATATAGGGTACAATAGGGGATGGGCGATTGTCAATACCGCCCTGGGTATCTGGGAACGGTTCCCCCACTACACGACTTCCCCTCACTCAGCCGAACTGCTGCCGTCGATCCTGGCCAGCGGGAGTCCTTTGTACCTAATGAGGCCTAAAATGCGGAATATAACATTTTTTCAATTTAGCACTTGGTAATTTATAAATACAATGTTCAAAATCTGCGAATTATAACGATTCCAACGATATGTTATTTTACTTAAAAAGTTGAAAATTAAGGAATAAATGTTCAAATTATGAGAAATTTTGTAGAAAATTTTTCAGAATATTTCACTCAAATCCACTGCAGTCGCTTTAATTTATTGGTGCAATATTTTACCTAACTTGGGAAATACCGGAAGCTAAAATTTGGCCACATTTAAAAACTTATTAACTAACATCATAAAGTTTGTTTCTTTCTCAAACAATAGCATTTCTCAAAATTATTCCTAAATAATTTTACGCTCCCAGTCCAAAAGAATGAATAGTGTCATCCCTATCTCAATTTGGAAACTCATTAACAAACATCGTAAATTTTTTTTACTGCTCAACCAATTTGTTTATGAAAGTTAATTAAAAATACTATTTTAACACATAAAAAGCAGAATATGGAGACAATCTAAAAATGTCGCTTTTTAAATCTAACTTTATAAATTTTTAACAGAGACCAAAACGGAAAATTGCATTTGCTTAAGTGTCGAAAAAAAGTTAAAAAATGAATTCGGCAAATTTTGAAAATAATTATTCTTCCTTTCAAAAATAATATGTTTGATATTACTGCCTCCAGACGTTTTACTACTGGCACTTCTGTTTTCATGTTATTAACTTAAGCCTCAACCAAAACAGACTAATTTTCAAACCAAAAAAGAAAGGAATTTTTATAAAAAGTGTTGAATTTTGAACCAAGAAAGATTTTTCAGTCGATAAAAAAAGTCTGACCCAAAATGTTTAATAATTCAACATTGAAGAATCAATCAAAAAATGTATAAAATTTAAAAATGATATAATTTTAGGCAATTTTAAGCTAGAAACATTATTTTATACATCGAATTTGTTCTAAAATCGTTTTTAATATTCGCTTTAAAATTTGTTTCAAAAAATCATGAAAAAATTTTCTACGAATCTAATGCAAACTTTGTTATTTATTATCTTGAAACTTGAATTTTTCCGACAATTTTTTGAAAATCTGGCAAAATCAAAAAAATTGCTTCAAAACCTTCCAGATTCTATTTTGAAAATTTTTAAAAATATTTTTTAAAATTCATATTTAGATTTCCTAGGAATTTTAATAAATTTTTTTTATTCTTTTGAAACCTTTCAAAGTGTTTAGAAAGCTTTCAAATGTTGTGTTCAGAATCTTCAAAAATGTACGTTTTGTTTTAAATTTTTTGAAATCTTTTCAAAATTTCTAAATATATCTTAAACTTACTCGATTTTTTCCAAATTAATAATTCGTTAATAAGTTTTTAAATGCGGCCAAATTTCAGCCAACCAATAAATTAAAGCTACTGCAGTGGATTTATTAAAAATACTAAAAAATTGGTTCATAAAATTTCACATAAACTTGAACATTTCTTCTTTAATTTTCAATTTTTTAATTGAAATAACATATCGTTGGAATCGTTATAATTAGCAGAATTCGAATATTATATTTATCAATTATCAAGTGCTCATTTCAAAAAATGTTATATTCCGCATTTTAGGCCTCATTAGGTAAAAAGGACTCCCGGTGACCAGGATCGACGGCAGAAGTTCGGCTGAGTGAGGGGAAGCTGTGTAGTGGGGGAACCGTTCGCAGATCCCAGGGCGGAATTGTCATCTGCCCATAGGGGATATAGGCTATAGGGGATATAGGGACCGGTCTGAAAGGCCTGAAATTATCACTTTTAGCACAACCTCAAATAAACTATCTTTACCTTGAAATTATACGAGAAAAAAAACTTATGATCATGTCCCTTGGTGCGACAGTCCTTGAACCACTTTGGTTTTGATGTTTTCATATTCAAAACACAGCAGTGCTGTCATTACTTTGTGATTTGAAAATTTGAAGATTTATTCAGATTAATGCAAAAGTCTCGCATGAGATTATTTCTTATAGGCATTTAATTTTTATAACTTAAAATTTGAATATATTAAGGCTGCTTTAATGAATGTCAACAAACTTAAAATTATTGTTTTTACTAATGAAATTTAATCAAATATTTTTCAACGTTATTTTTTTAAAGTCAGAAATAGAATCCAAACTCAAAAACGCGCAATTATAGAAACACGAAGAAGAAGATTTAAACCGATGTAAAATAAAATGTTGGGGTGCATACTGATTCAATTTAAACAGAAAATTTAACTTAGTATCATCTGTTCTACCCACTACCGTAAAAATAGATTTGAGCCCTCAATGAGATACTGCAGTTAAAACTGTATACTCATATTTTCTTATTTAACACCAGAAAACTAGCATATATGTCATTGTTTTGGCCCCTTATAACGGTTCGTATACCCACTGACCACGCTTAAAACGGTGCAACAAAATACATGTATGAAGAGGTCTGCCAGGAAATCCGTCGACAACTGTGATTCTTGATGTCAGAGTTGCATTATATCTGTGCAGTGATTTGGAACACAGTCAGTAGGAAAATTATCCCTCTAATAGTAAATATTTTCTGATTGTGAGACATAACCGATAAAGTTCAAAAGCATTAATTTAGAGGGGAAAAATTAATGTTGAAAAGAACTTCATTCATATATAGTTAATGATATGTTTCCGATATTATGTTCAAGACGTAACCATTGTTCATTAATAAAAGTTGGGCCTCGATTATTATCAGAGAAATCGCAACAGTTTATACACATTGAGGGTCAGCCGGTAAGACTTTGTTAAGTTACATTGAAAAAGACCCATGAAAAAAAAAAAAAAAAAAAAAAAAAAAATCCTTGAATTAATGAACACGGATTTCAATATTCATCTATGCGTAAAAAGTATTTTTCAGCAGACAATTCAATGAGAATAAACCAAGTAAATGAATACTTGTGTTTTTAAGTGACTACACATAAGTGCCCTTGAGTTCTCGCATTAAATTAGCCTACAAATTTCCATTAACATAGTTTGCATTTTCTTAGGTTAATGATAAAGTTGTTATATTTTTTATTGTTCCTTATTCGTATACAGTCAAACTATTTAATGACTGTAATATATTTTATACCATGGGGCCGTACATGAATTACGTAAAGGATATTTGGGGAATCGATACGCGGATTGCTCAATCATATTCCTGAAAAAGAGTTTTTCGGGCTTTCGTTAAACAACTCAAATTACTGTAAAAGGTGATTTTATGCTAATTCAATAAGCATTTAAATAATTGTATTATTTTTCATCGCAATTATTTAGAAAGACGATTAAATTTATTATTATTCTATTCAAAAATATGAAAAAATTTAATTTCATAAAAGATTACAGACATTTAACATTTACCTTTTTGCAGGTGTGACGAGCCTCTTAATACTTACTGAAAGTTTTTTTTTCAACGAGCGGTATCTATACAATACCGCTAGAGCTCTTATCAATAAGAATTTAGAGAACAAACACACCTTCATTTAAGAAGTGTACACCTGGATCGAGTTATCGATCCCTCGATTTGACATAATTTTTATTTCACCGAATTACCATTGGGCATATCTATATGCCCAATCTAATAGCCACAATGTCACACATAACCTAAAATTAATGTACGCAAAGACCATTTGTCACCGAATCGCGTAAATGAATTTTAGGTTATTGGCAGGCTATTCAAAACATTCAGAAGAATGAAAATTATATCAAACAATAATTGGGATAAATGCAAATTATGGCAACTGGTAATTCGGACAAACGAACATTATGAAAACAAATGAAAATTCGTAAAAATAAAAATTATGCCCAATGGTAATTCGGAAAAATTAAAATTATGTCAAACACGAGTAGTGATTCGGGAAAATTAAAATTAGGGCTATTGAATAAACTATCACCCTCGATCAAAAGCAGATGCTTTTGATTCAAATGCATATAAAATGAAACAATAATTATTCATTTTGGTTCGACAGTGATGGTATAATATGAAAACTATAGTATATGCATTTGAATAAGATCTGATTTTGCACGAGGGCGATAGGGTGGTCCTTTGATTCAATATCATTTTTTTCTCAGAGGTTAACACTTTTCTTAATAAAAGACAATAACAAACCTTCTCATATAATTAAAATATAAAAAATAAAATGACAAAACGAGTACGACCATTCAACAAAACTTCTACTGCACATATATATGTAGGAAAATGTTTTCAATGCCTCTAACAACTTTTAATAGAACATTTGTACAATGCATTTTTTAGGTCTCGTAAACACTAAAATGATGAAAATCACACGTCTTTGTGCAGTAACAATGGGGAAAATAAATTTTGAAGTCGTGAGAATGGAGCCTCTAATTGTTGCTGTCAGACATATTTACTCGTACATTCACTAGGAAAAATTATTTGAAGGTCTGTAAAAGTTTGAAAGTATATATAGAATACGCGATTCGTGCGGACTTCATTAAATCGTGTCACGCACAACTATTCATTTACTCAATCTATTCAACCACTTATGTTGCTTTATTTCACAAGACGCGAATTTATTATTCACTTTTATTATTAAATATTCTCCACGAACGATGAACGTATATAGCGTTGGTCTCAAGGTTGTGGAGAATGTGAACGTGTATTAGATTAGATGTATAACAAGGAGAGAAAGCAAGTTTTACATGCAAAAAAAAACCAGAAAAAATATCAACAATCGCGTATCATTAAACTTACTTGAAAGCATTCTATTAAAATGGGGTAAGTGCAAAATTTCGTCCCCCCTTTTTATTTGATATTGTAAAAAGATAATACATTTTTTATAAGCTGCCAATGAGCATGAACTTTCTTCAAACATTTGCAAATGTGTCCAGCATTTGCAAAATGTAAATATATAATCTCATTATATAATCTCAAGGTTCGACAGTTCGCACGCGAACTGCTGACCATCAGGCAGCACATTGTTAACAGAATACGGGTACTATCTGACGCTAGGAGAAGTCTAGAGCGGAGGGAGAGGTGGGTCAGAGAAAACGAACAGTTTTTCTCTTACCCATCTCGACTCTTCCAAGATCCTCCAGTTACTGTCGACCATCCTCCCATACCAGAGCAGGTTGGAGCATTTTTGAGAGAAGTCTACGAAGTCTAGCATCCACTGAAAGAAGCCTCAGAAATCATAAACAAATCTTCAAGGAGCTGTACAATTCCCTCATAACACCTAAAGAGGGATGCCCACCCATCACTACCGGGGAGGTAGTGAGAAATGGTTGGTGGAAGGGCGCACAGTGCTCCTGCAAAAGATGGGCAACTTAGCTGACCCTAAGAATTACAGGTCAATCACTTACATATCTGAACACACTGTATAAGATCATCACAGCTATCCTAAATGACAAGATGGTTCGGACAATTGGACCTATGTGGCGAGAGATTTACGAACAACGCGGCTCAAAGAAAGGCGTAGCAGGTTGTCGGGAGAACCTGCTCATCGATAGATGTGTCTGCAAAGACGCAGCATCCTACCAACGCTACCTATCGATGGCTTGGATTGATTACCGGAAAGCTTTCGATTCAACCTCCCATAGACTTATCATCTGTCTGTTTGAAAGCTTAAAGGTTCATACGCACATCGTGAGGTGCATATTTCCACTATCTCTCGCACTTCGCCATTCCGAAGGGTACCTCTGCGGCAAACGTTGAAATTGAAAGCATAAGGTCACTCGTGTATTTACATGGATGATCTTAAGATCTATGCTAAAAATGAAGAGCAACTAAATCTAGCTCTAGAGATTATCAAAGAGTACACTCAAGAGATTGGAATATAGTTTGGGTTAGAAAAATATGCCAAGGTTTATTTGAAGCGCGAAAAACTTAATGGCATCCCTGAAGATCCTGAGTTCATCGACAAAAGCTCTATACGACACCTTGGCGCTGGAGAGACCTATACATATCTTGGCGTGCTACAGAGCCGCATTCAGGACGTAACATCGGTAGAGGATACTCTCCGAAGCAGATACAAAGTCAGCGAGGAACAAAGTATCTGCAACAAACACGCTTGTCATCCCGATAGTAATATATTCATTTGGAGTGGTTCCATGGACGAAGGACGAGCTCAAATCCCTCGATATTGGGTCACGAAAGATTATGCACATGAACAAAAGCATGCACCTTAAGTCATATGTTCCGCAATTTTACATCTCACGCCGTCCAGGTGGTCACTGAATACTGAATCTTGAATGTTGGCGTATCAAGACGTTGTCATTCCCACTTTAGCATACCGTCGCCACATTTCGAGCCAAGACATTCCCGATGATAGCTACAGAGCGTGTCATGCACACCCTGAGCATCTAGGACACATACTATCTAGTTGTCCAACTCATGCGGGAACGACGTACATCCAAAGGTACAATGCGGCACTAAGAGTACTTTATTACCATCTCTGTCACTTTTACGACATTAGACCTAATACTCATTCGCCAAACGCTCCTGGGGAAATAGAGTCAATTGTCGAAAATGAGAAGCGCCGCATACACTGGAACTTCATATCTCGACAATTGTTTCTTTGCGCGCTCGAGGCCTGACATAGTTCTCCTTGACTTCCAGATCATCCTGATCATCGGCGCTCTTGGAGGTGCCAAGCTTTCACTGGTTAATGGCCTGCAAAGCATCCCTGCGTGTCAGTGAAATGCTAAGATACTTGCGGGGAAAATGCAGAGGGCGGTCGTCCTTGCGTCGCATCGTGTACTCAGGGTGCACGAGACTTTTGCCACCTATCTCACGGTCGTGACGCGTGGTTGCGGCGACCCAAGGATGACAGCTTTCTGCATACATCTCGCAAGATATATATTTTTGGTTAGTTTATTATTCGGTTAGTTAGTTTCGATAGTTTCGGTTTCGATTCCTTTGGAATAGAACTAAAGGGCTAATGACAGAGCCACCGAACGCGTCTTCGGGTAGCGGATAGAGGGTTCCTTTACCAAGGGTTTCTGCTGAATATGGTTACCATAATTAATAAGCAGTCGCGTATAATTGTCCAGGGATTGTCCCGAAGGAATAACCCCTAAGCGGAGGCGTAACAATCGTGCCGAAAGCTGAATGGCACCTGGGTGAGGTATCTTAAACGGTGACTCTGGGATACCAGGCGACCTCTCAGAGTATGCAGCCTTATCCTTGCACGCGGGGCTCTACAAGGATGGAAGAACCCTTTCTCTAGCTGCTCGTGGGAACAACAATGACGCCACCAAACCACCAAAAAGTTGTAGATGCGGTTCAAAACGATCGAACGCGCAGAGCACCCGACAATGAGTTACCAAGCAGTGCCGATCACCCTAGAGTTCGGGGTGCTGAAAATAATTTAAATGGAAACACGACGACGAACCGGCGAAACGCCCACATTGAGTGGACGAATCAACTTAAGGATGCCTTGCTAGACTGCTACGATGCCAGCATTATCCCTGTTCACGGAGGCTTTATGGCACGTATGCACACTCTGTGGTGCCAGAAACACTCAGAGCGTAAACATCAAAGAAACTTGCACAAGGCAAACATTGACTACAAGTAAGCGTTTCCTTCCGTACCACATGACTATTTGCTTGAAGTGTCAACAATTTTTTTAATCTGCCCACGCATCTTCGACTTTCTAAGTCGTGCTATGATGTTTTGGGGTATAAGAATCAAGAATTTGATCATGAACAACCAAGTGTAACTAGATCACTAAGCATCACGACGGGTATCTTTAAAGGAGACTCATTCTCTGTTTAGCGTTGAACTCATTGGGCAAAACACTAAACAGCATGTCTCATGGGTTCAAAATACATGATAATGAGAATGGTCATCAACTGACCCATCCTCTATACATGAATGACCTGAAGCTATACGCTAGTTCAGACCACAAACGATACCAAGTGATCTACGTTACAAAGCAGTTTTACAATGATATCCACATGGAGTTCGGACTAGATAAATGCAGAACAGTGCATTTAACCAAAGGAGAATTAGGGACCGTAGAGCTAGAGAACGAGCACAGAATAAAATCGAGGCAATGGCTGAGGGCGAGTCATATAAATACCTAGGTATTCTCGATTACACGCCATTGAATTTGTTCTCAGAGGAGGCCTTGAATATCAGGGCAGAAACCATAGATGAATTAGAAACGCAATGGATACAAAAATCCATCCACGGCGAGTACCCCAAAACGTTAGATCAACATGAAGTGGATACTGAGGCATCCAATATTTAGCTAAAAAATGGTTTCCTGTTTCCAGAAACAGAAGGATTCCTCATTGCGATTCAACACAGGGTTGTCAGCACCAGAAATGATCGCAAGCACGTGTTACATCAAAACGTCGTTGGCAGGTGCCGATTATGTGGAGATATCAACGAATCCATCGAGCACATTATTGATGGTTGTCACATAATGGCTCAAAGAGAATATACGCACAGGCATAATGGTATGGCTGGCATTAAACATCAAGTAGTTCCCCTAAACCTAGGAACCTGGGACTCTTAACAGAATGGATGCCTTTCTATAGATACATTCCAGTACCAGTTTTAGAAAACGAAGATTACAATCATCTTTAATTGGGATGTTACTATCCAGGCGGATCATTATAACCGAGTCAATCGACCCGACATCACGATGCTTAAATACTCAACCGGAACATGCAGGCAACCTATACAACCAAGATCCATAAGTATAGCGAACTAAGAAATGAAGTAATGACAATATGGCTAAATGTTAAACATGCATCTGTTCATCCTATTGTGAATTCGGCTACAGCCAATGTGCACGCAAGATGCACTGAACACCTTGTACTGGAGGAGCTGGGTGTAATCCTTTGTGCCGTTCTAGGTCCATCGGATTTTTTCACTGAATAATATTTAAAATGTTGTGCTGATTACGAAAAAGTAGGGTACCCCCCCCCCCCCCCGAAAATGGGGAGGTTTCGAGATATTCGCGTTTTAATTATTTTTTAATTAATGCAATGGTCCTGTTGTAATTTGGGGTTTTTCGAAAGTTCAAATATATGGTCGGCTAGAAAACCGATTTACGAAAAGAAATTTCCTCAATCATTTTTTGATTCAATCAATTGTTAACATAAAAAATTAACAATTACGTGGAAAAATGATAAAAAATAAAATTGTGCTTATTTTGTTTAAAATATTGATTGCACGGCAAAAAGCTTCTAACAAAAGTTGGACTACTCTCAGAGAAGCATGTATTTCTAAGAGAACATGTTTTGATAAAAGTGATCAACTTCGAGAAAACATCGATTAAAGAAAAAAAAAATTCAGAGCCAAAATAGAAAGCTGGTTTTCTTTGCAGGAAACAATTTTATCAAATAATTTCAAGAGATAAAAGATACACCTTTTTGGGGCTACTTTAACTTTGAGAAAATTTTATTCTAATGTTTCTATTTAACAAGTTAATGCGCATTTTAGATTGTAAATACTTTGACGTGCTCTACCTTTAGCAATTTTTAATAAAATCTTCTGGAAATTTGTACATGGATAATGTAAAGCCTCATTAAAAAATTAGCGTCAGCTACTTTAAAATCCAATAATAACTCTTTGTGCTATAAACAATAATGAACAAAGTCTCGTTTTCAGCTTCTAATAATCGCAGAGACTTGTAATAAAGCTGAATAATTTTCATTAAATTAAAAAAATAAAATGGCTTTTTCAAAATATTTCAATTACTTATACTTTGTTTATTATTAAATTTTATTTTTTTGGTTAAAACGTCATAGATCCTTATTGCTGTTATAAAGGACAATTTTATGGTGGCGGTATATGGCCCCCATAAACCAGCGGGTCCTCAGAAAATCAAAACCCAATTGCGAATATTAACCCGATTAGAATAATTCTAAAAAATATGTAAAAGATCTATAAAAATTCAAACATTATTTACAGTTTGGAAATATTTCAGAAAGTTCTTAACAAATTATAAATTTTTTTAGATTTCAAAATAAAATTTTGCAAGTTTTTTGAGATATTTGATAGGTTTGAGGAGAATGAATAAATCTTACTAACATTTCTACGTAAATTGAAACGATTTGAAATGGTTTGAGGAGAATGAACAAATCTTACTAACATTTCTACGTGAATTGAAATGATTTTTTATTTTAAGTAATGCATTTGAAAAGATAAAATTGAAAAAAATAAAACATTCGAAAAGATTTTCCAATCTCTGGAAAAAGGATGTAAAAAACTTAAATTCACTTTTTTTTATTTTGCAGGATTTAAAAAAAAATTAGAAACAATTCAAATAATTCTAAAAGATAACATGTTATGTAAAAGTTCCGAAAAAATTCAAAAATTATTTAAAGTTTGGAAATATTTCAGAAAATTCTTAACAAATTATAAATTTTTTTAGATTTCGAAATAAAATTTAAACTTTTCGAGAATTCCTATAGGTTTAAAGAGAATAAGGAAATTTTCTGCAGTATTTAAAGAATTATTCTTATTTAATTATTTATTTCAATTTGCAGGAAACATTAAAATTATGTAAAAAGATATTTAGAAGTTCTGAAAAAATTCAAAAATTATTTACAGTTTGGAAATATTTCAGAAAGTTACATTTAAAATAAATTTTTCAAGTTTCTTGAGGATTTTTGAAGGTTTCATAACAATATAAAAATGTTGCAAAGATTGTTGGGAAAATTTTCAATAATTTTTCATTTTAAAAAATTACGCTTCCATGAATATTTATGAAGAAATTTATTTTTTAAATTTGTTTCTACTGACAATATTCCTAATCCGCTTAATATTCGCAATTGGGTTTTGATTTTCTGAGGACCCGCTCTGTAAATGCATCTTGAAGACGTTGAAACGGCCCTGCTTGGTTCAACCACATCTGTTTCGGGCATTTGGCTTGCTTCTGGAATTACTATTATCATAGAAAGGGTACTTTTTTTGCTGCCACTTGTCCCGCTGTGTTGGCCATACGCCCACACTGATTAAAGTCAAAAATATTCAAAATGATAACTCTTGCCTGAAAATTATTTTATCATAAATTTAATTACTGCACTGAAATCGCATGGCAAAACTGCACATTTGTAGCCATTGAACGGCTTCCTATCTTCATTCGTTCTCAAGATAAAATGTTTCTAAATAAATCACCGTAAAAAGAAAACTATTGCATATTTCAGCGTTCCGAAAAATACATTGCATTCAGGAATGTTCAAAGAATATCTGTGCATTTTTTTAGATTTTTCCTAACGTCGCCCTCCTTCTGGGAACAGGTCAAAGTGGACCCTTGAAAAAGGATGCCGAAACCCCCTGTTTTTTGGGACGTTTTGCACGCTATCTATTGCAAAAAATTTTTTAGGACAAAAGTGAACATATCCCTGCATTCGGAAGACATAAAGCTTTCAGATGCTTTTTATTAGACATTTCAGAGATTTTTTTGTGCGAGTTTCAATAAAGAAAAAGTGAGGGGCCTCGACATTTGGACCCGACTTTAGTTACAGTTACGTTAATTGTAACTGTAACTAGTTACAGTAATAGTAATAGTAATAGTAATAGTAATAGTAATAGTAATAGTAATAGTAATAGTAATAGTAATAGTAATAGTAATAGTAAATTAAAGCTACTAAAGTAATTAAGTAAGTAATTAGCTTTAATAATTAAATTGAAGAAAGTAAAGCAATAATGAATATAATAGTAATAGTAATAGTAATAGTAATAGTAAAAGTTTCAACCAAAGAGATGAATTTTCAATTAAAATTATTAATCTTGGAACAAACAACAGAATTAAAAAAAATTGGTTCTAATTTCAACCAAATAGATACATTTTTATTTAAAAAAATGAATTTTCAACTAAACAGTTCATTTCACGAAAAAAAATAGTTTAATTTTCTACCAAAAAATTTGAATTTTTTATCCAAAAAAACGAATTTAAAACAAAATAGTTACATTTTCAACTAAAGAGATGAATTTTAAACTAAAATTCTGGCTAGGTAAACGTGAATGCTTAAGGTCTCCCGAATTGAAAGATATGTATATTGTTGTTCGAAAACATTTTTTACGATAGCGCTGATGTAAAACGTGCCAAAAAACAGGGTTTCGAAATATGATATAGGAAGTTGTTTTATGGCATAAGATGTGCAGTTTTGTAACGCGATTGAAGTACAATTTGAAAAAATGAAATTTGATCAATATTTCGCGAAATAAACCTTTACGCATATTTCGGGATTTAATGAGAGTAGCCACCGTATAAAAAGTGTTAGAAAAAAAGTATTCATTTCACAACAATAGGGACCTCAGAAGGAAGGGGTACCGACGTCCCTGCCTTTTTCCCACCCAGCTATTGACCAGCGGGTGAGCCGGTATCCCCTTCCTTCTGAGGTCCCTATTGTTGTGAAATGAATACTTTTTTTCTAACACTTTTTATACGGTGGCTACTCTCATTAAATCCCGAAATATGCGTAAAGGTTTATTTCGCGAAATATTGATCTAATTTCATTTTTTCAAATTGTACTTCAATCGTGTTACAAAACTGCACATCTTAAGCCATAAAACAACTTCATATCATTATTTCTTTCCGAGGTGATATTTTTGTGGAGAACGGTCTGTAATTAGTAAACAATTTCATATTTCGAAATTTGGAAAACTCGCGTTGCATTCTGGACATCTTAATGAACGTCTGTAAACTTTTTCAGATTTTTCAAAACGTCCAGCTCGTTTTGGGAAGCCACAAAAGTCAAGGCTTAAAAAAAGTGTTTCCAAAACCTTGTTTTTTGGCACGTTTTACATCAGCGCTACCGTTAAATTTTTTTTAGAAAAACCATATACATATCTTTTATTTCGGGAGACCTTAAGCTTTCACGTTTACCTGGCCAGAATTTTCTGCGATTTTTTTTTAACGAGTTGTGAGCGATCAAAGTGAGGGTCGCGTACTTTTGACGCCCACTTTAGTGGCTAGGTCTCGGGTATGAGAAAAATTTATCGAATATTGATGTATTTTCGTAAATAATCTGCGAACTTTGAGAAAGAATTGACGAACTCGATGTGAAAATTCTAAAACGGTTCATCGCTTATTTTTTACGTGAATAATTACAAAAATATTACGTGTGATTGGGAAAAGATTCTCAGAGCACTCACGAGCTTGCCCGACAAATCTGGGAACTAGAAAGTAGGTTCGCCTGTACGTAGCCCGCACACACGCTCGCCCAAACGCGCGGTGCGTGCGTGCGCTCGTATGTGTGCTTCGAGCTCGTTGGATGAGTTGCTAGAAGTTTTATAATACCTATTTTGTTTAGCCTTGATGGCTGCGCGTGTTTACGCACTCCTGGTTTATGTTTAGAAACTGGTGAGTCAGCAGTCTTTGAGGGTTCGAATCTTCTGAGATGCGAATTTATAAATTAATATAAATTAAATCGCAGAAATAAAATTTTTCCTCTTTATATTTCAGTCTGAAATTATCAGGGACTGTTCGTAGAAAATTCGAATTGTTCATAAAAAAACTTCGAAAATTATCCATAAATTTCTCATAGAAATAAGGATATAATGTTTCATTTTTTTACCTCTTATCCGAGACCTAGCTACAAGTTCGTTACTTTTTCACGGATAAATTTTTTCCGTTTACCAACTACAACATCATCGCAAAAGATTTCAAACATTGTATTAAATTAATTTATAACATCCTCATCTCATCAGGCACCTGACTTAGTCCGTGACTAATGACGAAAACCCGGGTTCACCCGAGAACAAGTTAGAAAAAAATAATAATAAAGGAGCCTCTGTGGTTCAGGCGGTCAGGCGCTCGGACTTCACGTTGGAGGTCCGGGGTTCGATCCCTGGTTCGATCCCAATATGTCAAATTAGGCATACTGCTCTTGTCAAATCACTTGATTGCATTAAAATGCGTCTTTAACTGATGATATATATAACGAGACAGTCCGATGCAGACTATTCAAAAATCAAACTCTAACACAAATTCCTCCAGCATATTGGGCTGTACCGATTTTAAGTCTGAGAGAAAAATTAAATTCACAATAATTAATAATATTGAACATATGAATATAAACGTGCCATTCCACGAGGAAAGGGCCCTCTTTGTCGGTATAAAGTTACATACAGGGACATATAGTCAGATCGAGGGTCATAAGCTCACATATTAAATTTTTTTTTTCGAACATAAAAATTACCCACTTTCGATCAATTCTAACATTTTTAGCTTTATTCACAAAAACGAGAATATCTCCTAAACTACGATTGACAAAGTGGGCCCTTTCTTTGTGGAATGTCAAATATTTATCCTAATTTTAAACTTTTTAAACAAAATTTTATATATCCGAAATCGTTGTAACACGTAGTCTGAATTTCTAAATTTTAAATCTGTAATTTTGAAACTAAAAAATTTTATATTTAATTTTTAATCCTTTCCAGCTGGCCTACCTGGTGGTTTAGGGTCGTGGATCGTCCAAGACCCTATAATAAATCAGATATTCCGAATTAAATTTTATAAATGAAAATATTTTCGAATTATTGACTTGAAAGTTCAGAATTGCTAATATGCTGTATGCTTAAACTTATTACTCCCAAAGCTAGGGAATTCTCAGCAACTTTTCCAGGAAGGATGAAACACTTGATCAACAGTGATCATAAAGTGAATTTACATATAGTCCAGAATGGTCACTCATCAGGAACCCTAGTGGAAAATTTTGCTGGCAATCTAGTATTGGATCTGGCCCAGATCTGGCCTCGTCTAAATCGTCTAGTCTTGACAGTCTATTCTGGCCCAGATTTGGAATTAGTCATCCTTCCATAATATGGAAATTTTTGAGTGTCAATCAGCCAAATTTTTGTTCACCATTTTCGAAAAGTTGACTGGTTGTCTAAAATTATAGGGGAGTGTCGCACAGGGAGTGTGCCACCTGTTATTATTGTCACATATATTAGTATCACTATTAATGCCCATATGTGACAGTAATAACAGGTGGCACCAGTGCAAAGAAATTGATAAAAACACGCCGTTTGATGTCAATCATCAAGCTTTTCTGAGTGCTCACAATTTTTGTTCAGTTATATCAAATTCTTCGAATTTTTGTAATATTAATTTGGAAATTGTCTCCGTGTAAAAGTAGTATTTTTCAATGCAAGTGCGCAAAGATGGTAATGCCCACATGAGTGGGAAGGCTCAGCCCGAACCCGAAGGTGAGTCGTAGGGAACCGAAGACGAACCGAACGTTGAGTGTTGCGCCTTTACACGAGTGAGGCATTGCCAGCTTCGCGCACGAGTGCCGAACTCCATTTTTTGTTACACCTGCATGGGAAGTCTTGTTTGCGCGTCGTGTACAAGCATCGAGAGGAGGCTTTGGCGAACAGTGCGCGAAGTAATTTTCTCACACCGTTCACGAAAGCCTATTTTCGATGCCTTATAGATTTAAATAAACTTTATATAAATATAAGATACCGTTTTCGATTCTCGTTGCTTGCGCATCTGTGCGAATGTGATTTTCTAGCGTTATATTTTTTATATATAAGTTAAGATAATTTTAAAACTATCAATAAGTTCAATAACTAGAAGTCTTTTTTATATTTCAATATTTTTTGGTAATTACATTTTTCCTATTTGAAATCAATAAATACTATGAATAGTCATACAGATAAATATTAACAAACGTTTTTTATTCTTCTTTAAAACAAATTAAACTGAATTAAAGAAATACCTAGCTTCTTGAAAAAATTTAATATTAACCTTATATTGCAAGTGTATATTATATAATTTTAAATAGTCCCGCGCTTCTTGTGCATGCGCAGTGGAAAACTTCGGATTTTCAACATAACCTTAAAAACTGTCACATATCATGTCCGATATCTTCCTTTCAAGAATGACTAATGTCGATGATTTTAGTTGCTTCATTACATTTTTCCCAGTGCAATATTATTTAATTCGAATTATAAAGCAAAATGTGCATCATTAACTTGTACAATCTTTGAAGTGAGTCAAGGCAGAAGTGACAAAAAGGCTCTATTAGAACCATTTGAATCCACACTTTGGGTTCATTTAGAAACCATTTATCGTTTTGGGTTCCTTTTCAGCAAGAGAGGTTCCTTTTTGTTGCAGATCCTGTGGAAACAAAAATTGGTTCTAATAATAGAAACCCCAGTTTTTTCTGTGAAGAGAAGAATAGACAAAAATGAGGATTTTCAGATTTCAACGTAAAAGTAAAATTTATTTAATTCTTTTAAATATACGATTTTTCCATCAGGTGAAATGCACAACCAGAGAAATGCCAACTAGCCGGTTAGCAAGCTATTTCCAATTCCAATCAATTGCAAGCCTTCAGATATTTTTATTTATTGTTTTAAACTATTTATTATGTAAAAAAGTTTAAAACCCATTGGATGATTCGATTTAAATCTTGAGGATCGTGAAAACTAATATTAAAAATTAAAAATGTTAATTTATGGAAAAACGACACAAAATACAATAAAATGTGACTTGCCGGGGGTTGGCTTCAATCTACTTCAATCGAGTGCGAAGCACAAGACATGCTGTGTAAATATGAATTAGGGAAAATTTTACTAATTGAATCAGTACTTGAGTGTTCGACTAACGAAACAGTAATATTTCAGCATTTCACTAGTGGAACAGTAATAACAAAATCACAAGTTTATTGTGGCTTAATGGTATGCTACTACTACTACTACAAGTTTATTTTACTAAAGTCAATTAGTACAAATATGTGTGCTGTTGTGTTTTATCAAATTTCGTGGTGTTTCTGTAAATGCAATGTGCATGTACACGTTATGTTGCTGGAGGTGACATACATAGCCTATTTACAAGCTCAACAAACTAAAGCCATGTTATTGTCTTAATAAATATGAAAATGTGACACAATCGCAATATTATATTAAATTATTTTATATTTCATGTTTCCTATTTCTATATAACCTTCTTTTATCTATATATACATCCCTAAATACATTAGCATAATTTCTCTAAGCAATAAGTAGTTTTCCACTCCCCGAATACCGAATTAGTAAATACTTAGACTAATCTAAGTAGTTTAAACAAAGTATTCTGAGTAAATATAGTATTATATACTAACTAAGTGTAAACTAAGTATATAGTTATACTAAGTAGTTGTCTACTAATCGTTAGGGACCGACATCTCTCTAATTGAATCAGTGTAATTTTACTAATTCAGCTTTAGAGAGCGTGATAAGAATGTATTCGTTAAAGCCGAAGGAGATTTAAAAAAAGGGAACGCATAATCACCAAATTACAGTTGTCAATCGCTTGACCTTTAATTTCAAAAGGTCCATGAAAAGTGTGGGGAAAGTACAAAGACCGAGCGCGATTTGTTTTCTGTGAAACCGATACGAATTTAGTGGAAAGTTGAGCGAGGAAAATCATTGTTCCTGTAATAAACTATAAGCGTGCAGAACGTTGAATGTATTTGCACATTGACAAGCTGCACATAATAGAGAGAAAGGCAAAGGAAAATCGATAGATCGCTTACCAATCATGAGCAGCGCAACAGCGAAGTGATCTCGACCTGTGGCCCTGAGTGCACCGAGGAGCACCCCAGCCCCTGCGCACACAAGTCCAACGATCCCGACACCGAGGATGGACCAGCGGACTGGAGGCGAACCCAATCCACAACACTGCTTTGGCACTGCGTCCCTGCAACAAGAAACTCAACCGTAGAGTGACCTACTGACACATACTCGATCCCACCGGAAAGCGGAAAGGTAAGCCCCGCAGGTGGAGATCTTGCAGATCTTAACATCTGACAATCTAGCTTCAAACTCTCTCTCTCTCGCCTACTCAAATTTCATTTTAGACGATATTAATCAGGTATTGATAACATGCATACACCCCTTCCCTTTGCCAGCTTCGTAAATCTTTACAAGTTTTCGCTATTCGTCTTAAAAAGCTAGACGACTAGCCATTACCTTTTTACCATTTACTAAAACTGGGATAAAAGCTACTTAAATTAAAAACCACACATTTTTGTTCTCTTCACTTTCGTTTTGAAGTTGTCTGACCCAAGGCTTTTCTAATTTGAGCAAATTTTAAGTAAATTAGCTTGCAAACTCATAGTCCCTGCCATATCATTTTAATATTATTATAAATATTGTTATTAATATTAAGATAAAATTAATCAAATATAATAATAATAAAATAAAAAATAAATATTATTATAAATTACATTATAAAAGACCCAAAATATTGTACGGCTTTCAACACATTGAGGCCTAGAATTTTTTAATGAACTTCTTTACGAGCAAAAGGAGATACCGAGTTGAAAATGTGGGAAATTATATAATGGATACTAAGGAACGTTTATATTGTCCTGATTTTTTTTATAATTGCAACAAAATTGCGTAATTCTACAAATTTAGGACCACACAATCGTTCCCGAGTCGGAAAGCTAGGAATCGGATTACTATAGCATTGCCTTAAACGGTTAAATACTTTCAATTTTTGTTAAACTTAATCATTTATAAATCGTTTTTTATTCAAATTAAACTTTATCATTTGACTGCAATTGAAATGCTTTCTTCTTTCATACATAGAAACTGATAAACGGAGTTCGTTATTCTACAACTGTTTCAATTGCCTCTCACGGTGGCCTTTAAAAAAGTTAAATGATATTTTCAGGTACCCCAAAGTTATGAATAGGAGATTGTTTTGAATGCTTCTGGGGAACCATTTTTGATGAAATTAAAATATTTCCCTGAACGGATTTTTTTTGCCTGGAAAACCCGATTTGAAATACTAAAAAGCATAATAATACATAATATTTTAATGTTATTGTAGAATACATAATGTGTGATATACAATGTACAATAATATATAATAGCTATATAATAATTGTAGTATAATTAAACGTGCCTACTATTATACTTATTCACGTCGCGTACAGCTTCGCATACTGCTTGTTATTGTCAACACTGCATTTATGCCCTTGCTTGGCCTTGGTATGCACCAAGGCCAAGCAAGGGCATGCATAAATATATTGCTTTCTGTATTTAAAAATGTAAACAAAATTTAATGTCGTTATCAGTCTCTAAATTCTACATCTTATTTTATTTTCAATTTAGTTTGTGCGAAACCTTTGCACTCTTAAAACGTTAGAATTAAATTGTGTCGAACCTTTGCGCGCTCTAACAAAGTTGAAATTTAACTTTGCCTTATTTGAATATAATTAATAGTTAAAAAGTGAAACCAATAAATTTAGGTGATAGAAAGCAGTTTTTACACAGTGAATGCCGTTTTGAAATTGTGTTTGTTATGTAAAACAAAGAAAAAAGTTCTTTATGAAATAACAGAGATATATATACCACTAAACCATTTCCCTTTCAGGGTAGGCGTAACACTACCCGATTCGGGTAGTGTTTCTAGGTTTTTCTTGTAGTTATAAATAACTACAAGTGTGGGCTCACCACACCCACGATGTGTCAACAGCACTCATGTCAGTATTCTTGAATGGTCACCCATCCAAGTACTAACCGCGTCCAACGCTGCTTAACTTCAGTGATCTGACGAGAACTGGGGTTTTCAGCGTCGTATGGCCGTTGGCCATAGATACTTTGGAAAATTTAATAAGTAAATATGTGACGTATGATATAAACGATGAGCGGTTGCCAAAAGCAATGTGTACCTATAATTTCATCAAATAAGGAAAAAACGATTAGTGTTTTAGTTCCGCCACCTGTATTACATTTATTACTTGAAGTAGTAAACACTTTGTTTGATAACATGCATACAAAATTTGAGAATCTGAGTGAAATGTGGGCCAAAAAGTGTAACGTCAGTAGAGAAGTGCTGCATGGAAGTGCAGGATTTGCTGGGAATTCAAGTAAAACGTTGTTAAATAAAGTTGATGTACTTCGTGAAATTTGCTCATCCGTGAGTAATTTTGTTTTTATGAAATATGTGAAATGTTTTGAAGCATTTAAAAATTTTGTCGATTCCTGTTTTTCAATTGAGTTGAAACCAGGATATCTTGAAATGATAATGATATTCAGAGAGAGTTATCTAGATTTGGGCATAAGAGTAACTCCGAAAGTTCACACAGTATTTTTTCACATCGAAGATTTTTGTAAACAAAACAATAAAGGCTTAGGATTTTACTCGGAACAAGCCGTAGAATCTTCTCATGCAGACTTAAAAAAAATATGGAAAAAATATAAAGTGAAAAAGTCCAATTCTAACTACGCAGAACGTTTACTTAAAGCTGTATATGAATATAACAGTAGGCACGTTTAATTATAATACAATTATTATATAGCTATTATATATTATTGTACATTGTATATTACACATTATGTATTCTACAATAACATTGAAATATTATGTATATTATACTTACTATAGTTTTTATAAGAAATTAATATTGAAACTTGAACATTATGTATACGAATTTTTTGATGAAATATTCATAAATATATTGATTTAAATTTAAAAAAATCGTTTCTTTTGTTTATTTATTTATTAACTTCTCGTTAGTAATTCTAATTTACATATAACTCCTTTATATAAACGTAATTATATGGTCTTATTAACTTGAAAATAGTATTTTACTGATTTTTAGTATTTCAAATCGGGTTTTCCAGGCAAAAAAAAATCCGTTCAGGGAAATATTTTAATTTCATCAAAAATGGTTCCCCAGAATCATTCAAAACAATCTCCTATTCATAACTTTGGGGTACCTGAAAATATCAATTAACTTTTTTGAAGGCCACCCTGCTCTTTTTAAGATTTATAAATATGGACCTGAAACCACTATAATGTTTTATATAGTTCATTTTTAAAAATTGAACAACATTTTTATTCGAATTTTGAATAATTTTCAGTCTGAAAGTTTTCAAATTCCTAACCTTCATATCTGAAAGTTTTATATAGCTTAAAGGTTGAAATCAGGTAAAACCTTGCAAATTGATAACTTGTAATTTATTTGAAATCGTTCCAATGAGAAAAATCTAAACATGAAACCTTTGGAATATAACAATATTTTGGAAGTTTGTAGATTTCAATTCATGCATCCAAAAAGAATTATTCAAATTTGGTTTAAGTTTACGACGACTTGATCAATTCAAATAAAAATATTATCAATATTGATCAGTGTGGGATTATGCTGACCCTCAATAATAACATTGTTTGAGAATCTTGATGTAAATTTAACTTTAGACATCAACATTCTCAAACAATTATTATAAAATATATTGTAAACTATTCTTTCAATTTTCTCAAAAACTCAATGCCCTCCAAGTTTCAAAGCTCAGCTCAGACACGAACCATTAGTTCCCAACGACGGTAAATTTCGATAACATGAATGTTGAATCAGGAACTCTCGTTGATGGTGAAAGTGATAATGAGAAGTGCTTGATCAATATGGATAATTTGGATAACCTGAAACAATTCGCATTAAAAGTTTTTCAGGCATTAAAGGTCACGTCTACTTGGAAAAAGGTGAAAATTATTGCATGATTGACTTTGTGAGAGACTGCTAAGAGGATTGATAAAAGCTACAAGGATGATAAGAGGTTTCAAAAATAAACTTAGGTCGGAGGTGGAGGACAAAGAAAAGTAAGAAGTTGAAGCAGACGAGAGGTAAACTAGAGAATTTACAGAAAACAGATGTACATAATGAATGGCGTAATAAACTAAGATTTGAGAATATATCGCGTACAACAAAGGAAAAGATATAATGTTGAGGGAGCATGACTATAATATTGAGGGATACAGTTTTCAGTTGTGCCGTATACGAAGTACGTGGGACAACAGTAGTAACAAGAATTTCCGGAGATGCATATGGTGGAATGACGAAGTTCATATATGGTTATTAGCCAGAAGAAGTATAAGCGTATAAATAGGCTTATATTACTACGGTAGATGTCCATTATATTTGAGAAAATTATCTCATTTTGAAGATTTTACTCATAAGTTTCCAACAAAATAACATTTTAAATATGGACCGATTTTGATTTTTTTGTTTGCAAAATCGTTTCATCGTTAAATGTCACCGATTCTCAGGCTGTAGCACGTACATTTTGAAATGTTCAGATTTATGTTAGTGTAAAGACATCAGAACAAATAAATTATAGATTTGCGTGAGATCCTCCTCTTAATGCTCGCACAAGAGATTAACTATGTACAATATAATAATAAAAAGTATATAGTATACAAGTAGAGCAGTATCCTCTAGTAACTTCTGTATGGATACGTGCACACTATACTCTGTCTACAATGGCTTATTCGAGCTTACTTGTAAGAACGATACTGTACACGCTTCTCGCAAGGAACCTTATAATCAGGATTCTAGATTGGTTGTTTCCGACGCGATGCACATGGATGGCCTCCCCGCCGAGCCAGTACCAAGGAAAAGTGAAATTATATTATGTACGTGACCGAATTCAAAGAAATGAAATTCCTATTGACTACCACCACAGGAGCCCGGGTTTTATAGTTTTAAACGAGTTTCAAAGCAGTAAAAGCTGTTTTAAGTCGTTTTAAGCGTATTTAACAGAGGGAAAAAGTATAACTGAATTTATGAAGGGAAAGTTTCTGTCACGCGGTTTAATCAATCAATTGAGTTGCAAACCATTTAAAAGAGGCGTGCAAGAATATAATGCGATTATAATTTACATTTTTACAACTTCTGAAACCTATTCTGCCGTACAAAGGAAAAAGTTACGCAAGTGACATATTGATACAAAATAAGTTTTTGGTATCAGTAAACTCATGAGGAAAAGCTGCATGTAACTCTGGTGATCAAAATTAGTAATTTTAATTATTTATTGAAAAAGAATAGTTATTAAAAATTGCGAAAAATATGGAAAATGAAAAAATAATAGATAAAAACTACGTGCCCTAAAAATCGTACGATGTGTTCGGTTCGTCTATAAAATACGTGGGAAAAATTTAAAATGTGTATACTCCTTCGTCCGGAAAAGTGGTCGAACGCGACTCTCATTTTCGAAATAAAAACCACGCTTTTACTTTGCCTTTCAATTACGTAGTTCTTCCATCGAAAAGTAGTTCGAATCTACCACACATTTCCGAATCAGATAATCTATTTTTTATTATAAAATAAGAAAGTGCACATTCACTTTATCAAAATACTAGGTTTGGATTTTGAACGATTTAATGCTACATTAGAGTTCTTGCTAGAAACAGATCACGATTATCTCATTTTAACCAAATTTGTACAAACGTAAGTTTTTCCTTAGCATGGCTGTATTATACTATATCGTCGGGTCCAAAAGTCCTGACTTTGAAGTTCCTGACTGGCTTTGAAGCTTTATTACTCGGTAAGAAAAAATTGCAGAATGTTGAGTCAAAGACAGAAATATTCTGTCCTGTGACATAAAATGTTTGAAAAAACAGGAGAAATGACCCTCCACTTTCACTACGTCGACGTTGAAGTCCTCCACACGTTTATAAATTGTTATCAGAAATTTGAAGAAAAAAAATTATGAGTATTCTGTAACATGTACTTATTATTATTATTATTATAGATTAGCAGTTCGAACTCGAAAGTT
>CAKNYM010046788.1:67896-77961 GCA_932195095.1 Andricus curvator | reverse complement strand
CTTCTTTTTGGATTGAAAATGCAACTTCTTGGTTAAAAGTTGTACAACTTTGGTAAACATTTATTTTTTGATTGAAAATTTTTTTTTTTTTAATGAAAATTTATTTTCTTTAGTTGAAAATCTAACTATTTTGTTGAAAAATTATGTATTTTGTTGGAAATTCGTCTTTTAATAAAAAAATTATTCATAATCTTCCTGGTTTAAATTTTATCTCTTTCAGATGAAATTTCAATTAATTGCTTAAAAAATCATATATTTTGTTGGAAATTCGTTTTTTAATAAAAAAATTATTCATAATCTTCCTGGTTTAAATTTTATCTCTTTCAGATGAAATTTCAATTACTTGCTTAAAAAATCATGTATTTTGTTGAAAATTTGTCTTTTTTTCAGAGGATGAATTTTCTGGGTTGAAAATTTCTCCTTTTTGGTTGAAAATGCACCTTCTTGGTTCGAAGTTGAACTTTTTTGTTAAAAAAAAACTTTTTTTTGTTAAAAAATAATTTTTTAAACTGAAAATTGATATTTTTAGTTGAAAATTCCTGTATTTAGAAAAAAAAAGTTTTTTTTTGAAAATTCATCCCTTTGAATTAAAAATGGAATTGTTTGGGTTTAAATTAATCTGGTTTGTTTGAGGATTAAAAAATTTGGTAAAAAATCAAATTATTCGGTTGAAAATTAACGTTTTTTTTTTTAAGTCAACTATTTTCATGAAAATTAATTTTCCGGGTTGAAAAATCATCTTTTGAGTTGAACTCTTTTCTTGAAAATTTATTTTTTTAAGATTCATCATTTTAGTAGAAAAATCATCTCTTTTTTTGAAAATTCGTTTTTTTTTTATAGGCATTAATTTTTCAAATTAAAAATCTAATAATTCCATTTTTGGTTGAAAATTGATATTTTTTTATTGAAAATTCATCTTTTTGTTTCAAAATGTCACTATTTGCTTAAAAATTCATCTTTTTAAGTTAACAACTCAACTACTTGGTTCAAAGTTGAATTAGTTTCTTGAAAATTCATGTTTTTCAGATTCATCTGTTTAGTTTTAAATTGAACTTTTTTGTTGAAAATTCAGTTTTTTTTGTTGTTAAAATTTAATTTTTCATCTAAAATTTGCACTATTCCATTTTTGGTTAGAAATTTAGAATTTATAATTTAAAAATTCAACTATTGGGTAGCAAATTCATCTATTTTGTTGAAAAATCGTCCTATTTGATTCGAAAATTAGTCTTGTTTCTTGAAAAAATAATTATTTAATTAATTTTATTTGCAAGAATTCATTCCTCCATTATACTACTTTTTCGTGAAAAATAGCCCTCTTTCTTATGTTTTGATAGAATTTCTTTCAAAGTAACCCAACTCCGAGTGGCTGTAAAATTTTTTGAAAAAAATTCTTTGAAAAATTGGCTTCGTGAATCATCACCAAAAATTTTTTGTCATACTTACAATTTTTCATTTTTCCTGACTTTCCCCTGAACAATTTTACATTTTCTCTGAACATTAATATTTAAAGACCAGAATTTTTTTCGTGTAATATTTGTCTTTTGCAGTAGTACAGAAGAAGTAGAAATTCCTATTGTCTGACCAATGATATATCTACTCTACTGGAAATGGCATCGCAATCGAATTTCGTTTATCCAAGAGGGCGATTTACGGTTGTGATACGGATACGGCCATAGTAGGACGAATTGAAACAAATTCGTTTTCATTCCTTGCGACCCCTGTGAGTCCACCACATTATGCGAATATGTTCCCATTTTTCATATAAACTTACTAGAAATGTGATATTACGATTTCAGAAACCTATTGCGAAATGAGGTCACGTGCTGAGAAAACAATTGTCCTTTATATCCATTTGGGTCTTTTCTACTATAAAAGATGGCTTTTTAACTTTTTCTTTCACTTCTCTTGTAACTCCATTTTGCCATTTTTTTGCATCCATTCTTTCTCATTTCCTCCCCTAGCACCCTCTAACTCCTTCATCCACTCTTCCCCCAAACCATCCTCCCCTAGAATCTTTACCACATTCTCTTGCCAGCTTCCTTTATCTTCCATTCCTCTCCTACATCCTTCCCATAAATGCTCCCATGTTTCCTCTTCCCATTCACAGATTCTCCACTTCCTGTTCTCTTTCTTTTCCCAATACATACCTGCACTTACCTCGTTTCCCAATCTAAATCTTGCTATTCTGGTCCATCTTTTCTCTCCCCATCCCTTTTCTAAATACTTTGGTACTCCTTTCTTTTTTATCATCTTATACCATTTATTATATTTTGATTCCTCAATCATCCCCCATCTTTCTATTAATTGTCTTTCCCTATCCTTTTCTTCCACTTCTTCATAGTTGACTCCAGTCCCGTCTTCTATACCTCTAGCCTTAAAGAACTCCCTCCTTTCTTCTTCACATCTCGTTAATTCCATCGCCCTCCCTCTACTTTCTTCTACCTCCAAAGACTTTCTCGCTAACTCCCTTTCCTTTCCCTCCTTTAGCTTCCTCTCAAAATTCCAGGCCTTCTTTCCCGCTCTAGTACTTCATTTATCCCTTTGCGCTTCTTCTCTCACCATATATCCCGGTGTCCTCCAGTCTACCCCTAGCGTACACCTTATATACCTTTCTTGTAAACTCTCAATCACTTTCCTTTCTTTATATTCTCCATCACCCCCATCCCTTTTCTAAACCCTGTCTGATTTGGTGGCTCTATATTTTTCTCCACGACTTCTTTTTTTAACCTCTCCGATAAAACAGTCACATATACTTTATACAGTGTTGGCATCAGTGTCACTCCCCTATAATCTTTAACCTCCTTCTCTTTGCCTTTCTTCACTTTTGGTATCACTACTCCTTCTTTCCATAACTCTGGCCACCCCTCTCCTCTCCATACTCTATTGCGCATTATCCATGCCCATTCCTTTAATTCTGTCCCCCCATATTTCTACACTTCATTTGGAATCTCATCTATACCAGGTGCCTTTCCATCTTTCATCATCCCTAATACCTTGTCTATTTCTTCCCTTGTAATGTCCTCCTCATCTGTTTCCCTACCATCTTTTCCTCCTTTCCTAACTTTCCTCTCTACCCCTCCTAGTAATTCCATAAAATATTTTTCCATCCTACCATCTCAATATCCTGGTTTACTCTTTTCCTTCTTCTTCTCTCTCTATTTACCATCTTCCAAACCTCTTCTTCCGTCCTAGGCTTCTCCGCTTCTTCTTCAAACCTTTTATTTTCCTCCTCTTTTTTTTTGATCACACAACTCAGTATACTCCTTCTTTTTTCTCCTATATTCTCCACTACTTGTCCCTTTTCTCCATTTTCTCAATTCCCTTTTCACTCCATTTTCACCTTCAAGCCAAATACGAATTTTCGCTAAAAAAAATTGAATTTACAAACAAAAAATATGACTTCAGCAATAAATTTTTTCCCCCGAAACTGATGCATTTTTATCCATCAAAAATCAAATTTTAAACCGAACAAAATTTTTTTTTTTACCAAAAAAGGAGAATTTTCAAATAAAAAAGGTCAATCTTAAAAAAATGGAAAAGTTACATTTTCAGTTAAAAAATTAATTTTAATTAATTTTAATTAATTTTCATTAAAAAAATGAAATTTTTACCAAAGGGGATAAATTTATAAATCAAAAAGATAAATTTAGAAAAAAAAATCAAATTTCTCTTAAAACAGATGAATTTTTAATTAAAAAAAAAAAAAAATTTTGAATAGTTGAATTTTCATCCAGAAAAGATTTCAAAAAAATAAGTTAATTTTCTGCTAAATAGTCGAATTATTAACCAAAAAGTATGATTTTTTAACAAGATTGTTAAATTTTCAACCAAGTTGCATTTTTGTCCAAGAAAAATGAAAATTCTACTAAAACAGGTGAATTTTTCAATCAAAAATAGAAATTTTCAAAAAAAGAGTTGAATTTTCATCCAAAAGGATTTCAATAGATTTTTCTACAGAAAAATACAAATTTTAAACAAAAAGTCAATTTTCTAGAAAATAGTTGAATTTTCAACAAAACAGTTGCACTTTTGCCCAAAAACGGTACAATATTTCTACTAAAAAAATATGGACTTTTAAATTAAAAAGACAAATTTTCAGAAAAAATATTTTTCATCCAAAAAAGATTTCAGTTGACTTATCAGCAACAAAATATCAATTTTAAACAAAAGGTTAATATTATGCGAAGAGAGTTGAACTTTAAATCCAAAAAGACGAATTTTGAACAAAACAGTTGAATTTTCAAAAAAAATGTCTTTTTAAGAACATTGTTAAATTTTCAACCAAACGAATCAATTTTCAACCAATAAGATTAAATTTCTATCAAAAAAGATAAATAGTTTACAAAAAATTACATAGTTAAACTTTCAGTTAAACAAATAATTGTTGAATAAGAAAAAACTAATTTTCAGTCAAAGAAATGAATTTGCAACCAAAAAGATTAATTTTCTTCCAAAAAGCAGCGATTTTAATAAAATTCTTGAATTTTCAACCAAAACTTGAAGTTTTCAAGGAATTTTCAACATAATAATTAAATAATCAACCAAAGAAATTAAGTTTCAACCAAAAAAAGATAAATTAATCGCCAAGAAGATTAATATTCTGCCACAAAAGACTGCCAAAAAAAATTAAAAATTTTTTTCCATATACGAACAATTGAAAAAATGTTAAATAAAAAAATTTTCAATTAACTTGCCCAATGGTGAGAAATTTCAAAAATTAAATTTTTTTTTTGTAATGCCACGAAGAAATTTTTCAGTGCTATTACCAATGAATCTAACAATTTTGAGTTTTGCCAACCCAAAAAAGATTTCAGTTAAATTTTCAACAAGAAGATGTGAATTTTAAATAAAAAGTTAATTTTCTACGAAAATAGTTGAACTTTTAACTGTTTCAACTTTTAATTGTTCGTACATGAAAAAATAAGAAGAAATTTTTTTCTTTGAAATATAAAATTTCAAAAAATTACCAAAAATTTACTTTTGTTAATTTGTAGTACCAAAAGTTGCCCAAAAAAAGTTTTTTGTTTTTTTTTTCATTCTATTTTTGAGTTTTAAACAAAAATTTTTTTACATAAAACAACCGAAATTTTCGATCGAGGTTGGAATGTAAAAACGAAGATTTTAAATGGATAATTATTAATTAATTATATACATTAATTATCAACTAATGTAATTAACGAATTAGATCACTTATCAATGAATGTAATTAACTAACTACTTTTAACCAGTTTTTTATCGTTATATTGATAAATATAATTAACTAATTATTATTTATCACAATTTAGATGATATAGCTGTGTAAAAATGGCTCATGTTTCAGGATCCACAAAAAATAGAAATAAATTTGTAAGTGTCTTTTCTGAATTTTATGAAAGTAAAATGAAAATTTAAGTGGCAATTATATGAAAAATTTTATGATGCAAATATGAAAAATAGTGCCCTTAAAATAAATATTTTTCCCTTTTTCACCCTTAATATTCCATAAAAAATTAAATTTTCTTTCTTTAAAACTTTTTCCTTCAATATAAAGACATTTATATTAAATATTTTCAATAATCAGTTTTGAAGAAAGAAAATTTAATTTTTTATGAATTATTAAGGGTGAAAAGGGGAAAAATGTTTATTTCAAGTGCAATATTTTTCATATTTGTATAATAAAATTTTTTTTATAAATTTGGGGGTAAATTAAATTTCAAAAAAATTTTCCATTAAAAATTAAAATATTTGGTAGGAAATTGATCTTTTTAGTTGAAAATTTATTTCTTTGGTTGAAAAATAGTTTTTTTATTGAAAAATAATTTTTTGAACTAAAAATTAAACTAAATTTTTTGTCAGAAAATTTTTTTTGTAGACATTTAATCTTTTTGGTAGAAAATTCATTTGCTTGGTTGAAAATTAGTTTTTTTGTTAAAAATTAATATTCTTAACTATTATTTTTTTCATTGAAATTTTGTTGTTGTTGGACATTTAATCTTTTTTGGTTGAAAATTCATCTTCTGGGTTGAAAACTTAGCTATTTTGTTGAAAATTTATTTTATTTGGTTAAAAACTCATTTCTCTAACTTAAAAATTAAACTATACTAATTTTTCTTGAAAATTTATCATTTCTAGTTGAAAATTGATCTATTTTGTTGAAATTTGGACTTTTTTAGTAGCAAGGCAACCTTTTTGGTTGAATATTCAACTATTAGGTTGAAAATTCCATCAAAAATTAAAATATTTGTTTGAAGATTAATCTTTTTGGTTAAAATTTCATTTCTTTGGTTGAAAATTATTTTTTTTTATGGAAAATTAATTTTTTTTTAACAAAAAATTTAATTTAAAATTAAACTATACTAATTTTTGTTGAACTTGAAAAATAAAAAAATAAAAATAAATTAATTAATTAATTAAAATAAAAAAATAATTAATTAAAATTAAAACTTGAAACTTGAACTTCAATCTTTTTTAGTTGAAAATTTGTTTTCCTTTGGTAGCAAAGTAACATTTTTGGTTGAAAATTCAACTAATTGGTTATTGATTTTTTTAAATTGAAGATTCATCATTTTAGTCAGAAGTTCACTTCTTTGGTTAAAAATTTAACAAATTCGGTTGAAATTTTTTTTTTTTTTTTCTTAAAAATGATTTTTTTTGCTAAAAATGTAGCTATTTCATTGCTGCTAGAAAATTGATATTTTCAGTTGAAAATTCACCTATTTTGTTGAAAACTTGTCTTTTTCAGATGACAATTCAATTATTTTGGTAGAAAATGCATATTTTTGGGTTGTAAATTCAACTTTTTTTCTCAAAAATTCGTCTTTATGACTTAAAAACTCAACATTTTGTATAAGATTTATTTTCTTTATTGATTGAAAAATCTTTCTTGGTTGAAAATTCAACTCTTTTGTTGAAAAATCATATTTTTTGGTTTAATTTAACAGTTTTTTATTGAAAATGAAATATCGTTTGGTGAAATATCAACTATTACACTTTTTGTTGAGAATTAATTTTTTTAAAGAAAGATTCATCAGTTTGGTTGAAAATTTAACTATTTTGTTGAAAATTCCCTTTTTCTTGGTTGAAAATTAATTATTTTAACTGAAAATATAATAATAAACTTTTACATAAATAAAATCTTAAATTTTTGTCAGTTCTATTATGCACACAAATGTTACATTCTTTGTCACTGCCCTTTAAGGCCATGTGACGAGTGGGTCACGTGACTGGATTCCTACCTTACCGACACTTTTTTTAATTGTAAACTTATTTTCATACTAATAGCCACATCGAGTTCAAAATTTGGGATAATGAATAAGAAGCACTAAGAAAGGTGGGTCTGGTCCTGAATTTTAATAATCATGAAAAAAGAAAAAAAAAATTATTTACAAAAAAAACTTTTTTCATAATTATAAAAATTTAAGACCAGACCCACCTTTCTTAGTGCTTCTTATTTATTATCCCAAATTTTCAACTCGATGTGGCTATTCGTGTGTAAATAAATTTTCAAATAAAAAAAGTGTCGGTAAGGTAGGAATCCGTTCACGTGACCCACTCGTCACATGGCATTAAGGCCATGTGAGCGTAACCTCAAATTTTTTTTCCATTTTTTTCAAAATCAACTTACGTTCACACGAAACGCGATATCGAGTTGAAAATTTGGGAAACTAAATCTGAACCACTAAGAAACGCCGGTCTGGTCCTAAATTTTTATAATTATGAAAAAAGAAAAAAAAATATTGTTATAAACAAATTTTTTATATACTTATAAAAATTTTGGACCAGACCCGCGTTTCTTAGTGCTTCATATTTAGTTTCCTAAATTTTCAACTCGATACCGCGTTTCGTGTGAACTTAAGTTGATTTTGAAAAAAAATTTTTTTAAATTTTGAGGTTACGCTTACATGGCCTTAACTGAAACTCAATTCTTAATTATGTGTGTGAATTTAGCAACATTTCTTTCTTCGAGTTTTTCAAATTACCCAATCAGTACTCCTAATTTGGCTTCCCAACCGCACTGCGCATGCGTCGCACCAGCAGACTCATTGGATGTTGATCGCGCGCTTATTTGAAATGATTAAATATTCAAATCAATTTTTCACAATATATAGCAATCATAAAATACAACAAAATATTATGAATGATTTAAAATTCACATTGGTGAGAAAAGGAATTCCTTCCTTTGAATTTAAAACCAATAATTTATTTTTAAAAAGTTCAATAAAATATTTATTTCACCTTGCACTCTAAAAGACTATTTTGTGATCTGAAAATCAATTGTTATTATTTCCACAATGATGATTCATTATAAAAAATTGATTCACGTCGGTGATAGTTTTTAAAAAGCGCGCCATTTACAGCTAGTGAGGCTGCCGATGCCACGCATGCGCAGTGCAGTTGAGGAGCCAAATTGGGGGCACTGTACCCAATCAGTATTGCGAAAAAGCGACAACAATCGTTTCGAGATTTTCGTGACACACCTATTTTTTAGAGAAGGGTGAAAAAAGGAATGTTGCCAAATTCACTTTAAGGTGCTTCAAAAGACTCAGTTTTTAGAATAATGCAAAATACGGCTACAAGGATGAATTGTTTGATGTAATATTTTTACCACATGATCTGAAGGCTTTTACATGTGCATGACTAGAGCCTATTTTTCAAACTGAATCCACGTCTATCTTTTTCTATACCCTCTCCTCTGTCTCACCTTCTCCTTTGTCTATTCACCTCAATCTTTTTCTATCCCTTTGCCAATCTAAATTCACGTCTATCTTTTTAAATATTCTCTTCCCTATTTCATTGTATCATACATCTATCAATGTCTATCTTTCTCTATCTATTTTTCGATATGAATTCACGTCTATCTTTCTCAATATCATCTTCTCTATCTCATCCTATCCTTCAGCTATCCACGTCAATATTTTTCTATCCCTGAATTAATTTACATTTCCATCTATCTTTTTCAATCTCCTCTTCCCTATCTCATTGCATCATACATCTATCAACGTCTATCTTTTTCTATCTATTTTTCAATCTGAATTCCCGTCTATCCTTTTTAATCTCTTCTTCTCTATTTCATCCTATACTACATCTATCAACGTCTATCTTTTTCTATCTCTTTTTTAATCTGAATTTACGTCACGGTGTCTTTATGGTACATGGTCAACGTCAAATTAATTTTTGGAATAAATTCCCTAACTTTTCGATGGATTCCCTAATTTTAAGGGATAGAAAATGATTAGAGTACTCAATTGTGGAAGATAGAAAAAGAGATAGAACAAGAATAAAATTTATATTAAAGGGATAGAATGAAGTAAAGAGAAAGATAAGGGTCTCTAGTTAAGGAAGATAGAGAAAGAGATAAAAAAATAAAAATTCGTGATAGATAGATAGACTAAAGGATTGAAAAAGATAAGAGTCCTCGATTACGAAAGACCGAGAAAGAGATAGAAAATTATTAAGGTTGGGGATAGGAAAAGATAGCGTTTCAGGGATGCAAAGTGACACATCAAATGATAAAAGGAGAGATACAATAATTCTATCTTTTCCTATCCCCCAATTTCTATCTTTTTCAATCTTTCCACTTCCAGCAGGGCAAAACCTTCAAGTTGACGTGGGTAGATAGAGGATAGGGTGAGATAGAGAGGAGAGGTTTGGAAATGATACACGTAAATTTAGATAAACAACGAGATAGAAAAAGATAGACGTTGCTAGATGTAATATAGGATGAAATAGAGAAGAGGAGGTTAAAAAACGATAGACAGGAATTCACATTAATAGAGATAGATAAACTTGGACTTTCATAGATACAGGATAATATGAGACAGAGAATAGAGGATGGATAAAGATAGACGTGAATTCAGATTGAAAAATAGATAGAAAATTATAGACATGATATAGGGAAGATGAGATTAGAAAAGATAGAAGGGAATTTATATTGACAGAGAGATGGGAAAATATTGACGAGTACAGATAAAGGACAAGATCGGATAAAATAAGAGGGGATTGAAAAATATTGGCGGAACTTTAGATTGACAGAGATATGGAAAAAGATTGACGTGGCCAGATGAAGGATAGGATGAGATAGAGAAG
>CAKNYM010046788.1:47684-67886 GCA_932195095.1 Andricus curvator | reverse complement strand
AACGTGAATTTAGATTGAAAAATAGATAGAAAAAGATTGACGTTGATCAATGTATGATACAATGAGATAGGGAAGAGGAGATTGAAGAAGATAGATGAAAATTTACATTAATTCAGGGATAGAAAAATATTGGCTTGGATAGATAAAGGATAGGATGAGATAGAGAAGAGAATATTGAAAAAGACGTGAATTCATATCGTAAAATATATAGAGAAAGATACACGTTGATAGATGTATGATACAGGAGAGATAGGGTAGTGGAGATTGAAAAAGATAGATCGAAATTTAGATTAATTCAGAGATAGAGAAATATTCACGTGGATATATAAAGGAAAGGATGAGATAGAGAAGAGGGTGTAGAAAAAGATAGACGTAAATTCAGATTGAAAAATAGATAGAAAAAGATTGACGTTGATAGGTGTATGATACAATGAGATAGGGAAGAGCAGATTGAAAAAGATAGATGAGAATGTGAATTAATTCAGGGATAGAAAAATATTGACTTGGATAGATGAAGAAGAGGATGAGATAGAGAAAAAGGTATGGAAAAAGATAGACGTGAATTTAGATTGAAAAATAGATAGAAAGAGATTGACGTTGATAAACGTAGAAGAGGATGGAATAAAGAATAGGAGAAATGAAAAAGATAGATGGGAATTTAGATTGACAGTCAGATAAAAAAAGATTGATATGGATAAATAATAGATAGGATGAGATAGAAAAGACGGCGTTGAAAAAGATAGACGTGAATTTATATTGACGAAGAGATAGAATGGGATACATTCTCTCTATCTCTTTCTATCGTAAAGATTCAAAATTATTCAAAAAGATAGGATCTATATCTTTTTAATTCTGGCAGGGGACGCTAGGTGGCTGAGGGTAAAAGTAACCAACAAGTGAAATCAGTCTTCGGGCCTATAAGTATATGCCTAGCAAACCGTTTTCTTCCAAGTTCGACACAGTTGTCGACTGTGAGATATAGAAATTAATTTTAAGTATGTAGGTACATAACCAATTTTGAGGGATAGAAAAAGATAAGAGTCCTCGGTCACGAATGATATAGAAAGAGATCGAAAAAGATTAAAATCAGTGATGCCAATGTTGGCGCCTTTTGCTACTGCGCTTGCGTTCGGGCCGCACACTGGTTGGCCGCAGTTGGCGCGCAATTCAAAATTGGAATTAAAAACAATTCTTGTAATTTGAATAAATAATTATTGAAAAGTGCACAAGATTGTATATAAATTATACAACTTCTGATTTTAGACTTCTGAAATTAAATGTTTTGTGAAATATAAGTTATTCTTTGGAAGTCAAAGAAAATAAACTGTTATTCAAAAAATATATGTGTTATAAATTTTTTTCTGTCTAAAATCAGAAGTTGTACATTTTATATACATTCTTGTGCATTATTGAGGAAGAGTGGCAGCAATGCTTTCGAGATTTTCGTGACACACCTATTTTTTCAGAGAAGGTTATTTGTTGAACTTTTGTTTTTTATCACGCTTGAATAAGCCAATAAAGTTTCATGAAAGCTATCACGGAATAGGAATTGAACATATTATCGTGGGACTAATGCCAGAAGTCTATACAATAACAGCTCTGAAAGAGCATTGCAGATATGCTCATCTAGATTCAGTCACGCGATATGTATTATGCACAGTAGTAGAGAAACTACAGGGTTAATCAACAGAAATGTTTCGATTCGAATGCTTGCACAAGAAGCAGATTATATTCTATCGAAGAAGGTACGAAAGCATTTCAGCAACTCGGAATTCAATTCCTATAAGCCATTGTCTTTGCTTTATCATGAAAAACCCGGAAATCCGTTGAAAACTCGATATCGAATTTTTGCAAAAGAACCAATATATACTTTCTCTATAGGTACCTTTGTTGCAATATGCGATGAGAATCTAAAATTAAAATTCGGCACTTTTCACGGATAGCTTCCCTGAAGGAAAAATTTTCACAAAAAAGTGTAGAAAACTAAAAATATTTTTGCAGGAATCTACAAATAAATACAATAAATTACAACCATAATTACAGAAAAGTACAACTTTTTTCTATTATTGAGACGAACCCATTTAATTTGAAATTATTCAATTAAGGAAGACATTTTATTTTTATTTTCTAGCAATATTTTACTTTTCGTTGAAAACGAGCAAGTATAAATAAAATATTAAAAGCTAAACAATTTTCAACTGAATTATTTGAAGTAGCCTTGAATCGGTAATATTTCAAAGTGTTAAATTAAAACTTTGTACGTTAAAATTTTAATTATTCTATCTAACAAATTTTTAATATTCAACTGAAATTATTGAATTTTGATGCATAAATAACAATTAAACAATTATCAATTTGGAAAAAATGTTAGTTAGTTTAAGAGATATTTAAAAGTTTTGAGAAGATTCAAACTTAATTTAAAACTAGAGAAGATTTCGAAAAAAAAATTTAGATTTTTGAAGATTTCGAAATAAAATCTTGAAGCTTCTTAAGGATCTTTCAAGGTTTTGAGAAAATAAACAAAAATTTCTTAACTTCACTGGGAAAAATTAAAATGATGTTTTATTTTGAGATATTAATTTTAAGAGAATATTTAAAAAGATTAAAAAGTTGTTTGAAATAATAAATAAGAATTGAACAATTATTAATTTGAAAAACAATCGAGTCAGTTTAAAATTTTTTCGAAGTTTTGAAAAGATTCAAAAATAATTTAAGACGTGAAAAGATTTCAAAAAATTTTAAACACAATGTAGATTTTTGAAGATGCCCAACACAAAATTTATAAGCTCTTCAAGCATTTTGAAAGGTTTTAAATGACTACATTTTTCTTTTTAAATTCCTAGAAAAACTAAAAATAATTTATTGTTCTTAAATTAATTTCAAAATAATGTTTAAAAAGATTTCCAAAATTTTCTAAAAGAATCTGGATGATTTTAAGATAATTTTTTTACTTTTGGAGGATTTTTAAAAAATTGTAGAAAAAATTCGAGTTTCAAGATAATAAAATTATCATTAGATTCCTGGAAAATTTTTAAATAAATTTTTAAGAAAATATTTTTAAAGATTTCGAAACAAATTTTAATGTATAAATTCATATTTCTAACTTAAAATTGCTTAAAATTATATGATTTCGAAAAGTTATAAATTTTTGGATTCATTCTTCAATTCATAGATTTGAAAATGATAGCGTGGATGTCTATTTTTTAAATATTTTAACTTTACAATGTATAAAAGTTAAAAATGGAAATTCAGTTTAACGGTTTTTAATTTAAAAATTTTCAGTTGAAAAGTCTTAAAAGCTTTCATTTTATACGCGAAAATTACTGAGTTTTTATAACTTCAAATGAAAAAAAAATTTATTTTCAGAGTTTCCATTTGAAGTTATACAAACTGAAACGCAAATTAAAATATTCCAAGTGGAGTACTTTTGAATTTTAAACTTTTCAACTGAAAATTTTTCCATTAAAAGCCGTTAAACTGCAAAATTTCAATTTTTAACTTTTATACACTATACAGTTAAAATATTTAAAACAATAAACATCCAGGCTATCATTTCCAAAGCTATGAATTGAAGAATGAATCAAAAAATTTATAAATTTTCAAAATTGTATCATCTCAAGCAATTTTAAGCTAGAAACATTAATTTATACGTTATAATTTGTTTTGAAATCCCTTTAAATATTCTCTTCAAAATTTATTTAAGAAAAAATCATTTAAAAATTTTCCAGGAATCTAATAATAATTTTATTATCTTGAAACTCGAATTTTTCCTACAGTTTTTTAAAAATCCTGCAAAAGTAAAAAAATTACCTGAGAATCATCCAGATTCTCTTTTGAAAATTTTGGAAATCTTATTTAATATTCTTTTTAAATTAATTTTTCAAAAAAAAATCATTGTTAGTTTTTCTATGAATTTCCACACAAATTATGTATTCATTTAAAACCTTTCAAAATGCTTGAAAACCTAGGAATTTTATTTTGAAATCTTCAAAAATCTAAATTTAGTTTTTTTATTTTTCGAAATCTCTTCCAGTTTTAAATTAATTTTGGATCTTCTCAAGACTTCCAAATATTTCTTAAATTAAGTCAAATGTTTTTTCCAAATTTATTATTGTTTAATTGTTATTTATGCATCGAAATTCAATAATTTCACTTACATATTAAAAATTTGTTAAATAGATCAATTAAAATTGTAACGTACGAAGTTGGAATTTAACACTCTAAAATATTAACGATTCAAGGCTTTCTATTTCAAATTGTTTAGTTTTTAATATTTGATTTATAACTGCTTATTTTAAATGAAAAGTAAAATATTGCTAGAAAATAAAATGTCTTCCTTAATTAAATAATTTCAAATTAAATGGGTTAAAAATGGAATATTTCAGATTGAAACAATATTTGAATGGGATTGCATAAGAGTTAGTTGAGTCATTTACTATTATTTAACAGATTTTAAGGGATTTTCAGAGATGAAAGCAAAACCCGTGTGGAAAAGTCGATTGGGGCCAAACTGGGTCCCAGTCAGGTTGCCCAACTACCAATTAAGCACCAATTTGGCGCCAATCCAGTTGGGCTCCAGTTTGACAACATCAATGATGCCTAGTTAACTTAAAAAGAGAATTTTTTACTTATATTATATTAATAATTCATTTTGTTTATGTGCTGAACATATAAATTTCATTTTGATGAAGATTACATCCTTTATTTTGTTTCTAAAGGCGGAAGTTAGTATTTTTGGACGAGATGGTGTAAGAATGAAATTGTCGACACATTCTTCGTCTGCTATCCTTACGTCAAACTGCTTTTCCGAAAAACATATCTTGAAAGTATTATAAAAAGATGAGTTTGACGGTCTTTATCAAAAGCACTATTATTCACTTGCATCTTCACTTTGCATTTGCGTGATTGACACGGTTACTCCATTCCGCGTCCTCCAAAAGAACGAAAGCAATACTGAGCAACACAGTCCAGTTCACGAACGACAGAGGGCGCTGGCATTGCTTCATGCCACGTTCTAATTGGTCAACATGAGACCATGAAAAAGCGCGGGTAATTTCAAAATGTATGAAAACGTAAACAGAGGAAATAGATTTAATACAGTGAGAAAAATGTTTTATTCGTGCAACAAAATAATTTCATTGGTATCTGTGCACTAAATTTTTGCATGGTTATACCAAATTTTGGTTTCCATAACAAAACTTTTTGTTAAACCAACGTTAAATGTTGCTATACCACTAGAATTTTTTGTTAAGTCAGCAGAAGTTTTGTTGAACCAAAGAATAATTTTTTTTGCACTGGAAACTTAAGAATTTTCATTTTTACAAAGTTTATACTTCGAAAATTATCAACTTTTGAAAAAATCGACTTTCACAGATCTCTTAAGAATTCATTCAGCTTGCGTTAAAAAAAAACTTGAAAATCAGTTGCAAATAGCCGGAATATTATATTGAACATTTTTTCATCCAATGTTCACACTGTGCAGCGCCAACCCCTGGCAAAGTCAATTTAAGTCTTAACAAAGTGTCCCTATATAGATGCTTTTATTATGTAAGTTTTAATCATTAGGACGCCGAATTAGCGCCAAATTGGCGCCCAAGAACTATTTGGACAAAATCGGGCAGATTAACACACGGGAAACTAAAAAAAAAATACTTTTCAAAAATAAAAATTCAGAAAGAGGCATTCTAGGGGCCAGGTGGTTGCGTGCTTGTTAAAAAGGCTATACCGGAGAAAGGATAGGATTGAGTAAGATCACATTCTTACTTTGAATCCTTAACGATGAATCTTCAACTGTCATAATTTCATTTTACATTAACAAACATTTTTTTTCTAAATAGTTGAATATTCAATTAAAAAAGATAATTTTTTAACCGAAAACAGAATAGGTGAACTATTTTAAAAAATTAATTTTAAAGGAAGACGATTTTTTAACAAAATGGTTCATTCAGTTCGCATTTAAGCGAAAAAACGCTTAATTTTTCGCTACTTTAAGTTTAAATTTCGCAATTAAAATTGAATTGGTTGAATTTCAAAAAGTATAGTTGAAAATTTTTAAATGGTTAATTTCTAAATGATTAAATTCACTCAAAGTAATAAAAATTGTTATGGATTCAAGTACAAAAAAGTTTTAATATCCCAATTCCTTGCGACTAAAATTTTGTTTGCTTTTAAATAAAGTACGGATTTGTTTAAGTTTCAAGTGAAAATAAAGGTGAATTTATTTTTTGTTTTTAGGAAAAAATTATATATTTTTGAAAATTCTAACAATTTCAACTCCTACATAATGAAATTGTCCAAATTTATAATTTTTAGTTTGAAGGTTTTGAATTTAGAAAGCTTCTGTTTAAATTTTTTTCAATTTAAAATTATCCAATGCTAATCGCTTTCATTCAAAAATTATACAAGTTGAATTCCTTTTTATCCCATTCGAAATATTATCGCTTTTCAAAATTTTATCGATCTAAAATATTTTTAATTGGAACGTTTTCCATTCAAAATCATTTCATACATGTACCTTAAATTTTGAACGCTTTTAATTCGAAATTATCAAGAACAAATGATAAAATCACTGTTGCTCTAATCCGCTCTCTATTCATTATATTACACCCGACTCTCGGTTTAGGAACTCACGGTTTAGGAATTCCGATAATTGCATAATTTCAACAACAAAAAAAAACAAATTTTCCATAAAATAGTTAAATTTCAATCGAAAGAAATGAATTTGCAACTACAAAAAAAATTTATAACCAAAAATGAAATATTTCATTTTTCAGTTAAAAAAGAATAAGTATGATCCAAGAAAAAGGAGGTTTAAACGAGATGCTTAACTTTTGAACCAAAAATAATGAACCTTTAACCAAAAAGATGAATTTTCAAATAAGAAAATTAATTTTTCACCAAAAAGTCAAATTTTCAACTTAAAAATTAATTTTTGACCAAAAAAAAAGCGAAATTTTCAATAGAATTGTTGAATTTTCAGTCATAGAGATGAATTTTTAACTAAAGTAATGAATCTTCAACCAAAAAAATTACTTTTCAACAAAGTAGTGTAACCTTCAACAAAAAAAGATGTGATGGCAGATAGAGCAGAGGGCATGGGTAGAGAGGAAACAGGGGAGCATGGTATGGATAGGGAGAGACAGATTATGGATAAATGGGGAGGAATGGCTCTGGAACGAGGAATTAGAAGAAATAAGGGAAAAGGGAAAAAGAGTTGAGAAAGGTAGAAAAAAGGAAGATGCAAAAGAGGTTAGAGATCAAACAGAGGGGTTTCCAAAAAGCAAGGCGGAATAAAAGTGAGAAGGATAGGTGAGGGAAGGGAGGAGAAAAGCGTGAAAATAGCTTTCTGGAATGTTTCAGGCTTGAAGAACAAGAATGAAGGTTTTTGGCGGGAGTTAGAAAAGTGGGATGTGATTATGATGAGTGAAACCTGGGTTGATGAGAAGGATTGCAAGGGAATGAAAAGGATGTTACCTAAAGGTTATGTGTGGACAATGCAAGAAGCAAGAAAGGAACACGTTAAAGGTAGGGGGGTGGGCGGCATGGTCTGAGGGGTGAGAAAAGAATTGGCAATAAAAGGGAGAATAGAGGAGGACAGGGAGGAAAAGGATGGAACAATGGTAAGAAGGATAGTGATTAGAAAAGTCAAAATAACGATGGTTTGTGTATATAGAAGAAGAGGGGAAGAGGAAGGTTGGAGAGTAATGAGAAGATGGATGGAGGAAAAGAAGGAAGAGTTGGTTTTGATAGGAGGTGACTTGAATGCCTGGACTAGCGAGCAAGGGGGAGGGACTTGGAATGAAGAAAAGGAAACCTACATAAGGAGCTCCAAACATAGGGAGATAGACCGGGAGGAGAGATCACATTTATAGGTAAGGGAGAAACAGTAATAGACTACATCCTGGTGGAAGAAAGAATGAGAAATATGATAGGCAGTATGAATGTGGGGAATGAGATAGCGTCCGAGCACTTCCTAGTAACAACTACACTGAAAGGTGGCGTCCATAAGCGCGGCAGAGGGAGAAAGGAACACGAAAATGGGGGTCTAGGGGGGTAGATAAATTAAAAGAGTTTAAACAAAAAATGGAAAAGCAGAATGTTAGGTATGAAAAGGAGGAGGGAGTAAAGTCGTTAATTGAAAGGTTGAAACGGACGATTGAGAATGTTAGGGATGAGATAGGTACAAAAGAAGGAAGAGAAGAGGGAAAGAGAGGCTGGTGGGACGAGGAATGCAGGGAGAGTAAAGAGAGAATGAAAGAGTGTGTAAGAAAATGGAGGAAAGGAGAAATAGAGAAGGCGGAGTAAAACAGGAGAAAAAGAGAACATGAGAGGATGCTGGAAAAGAAAAAACAAAGGTGAAAGGAGAAATACAAAGAAGAAGTAGAAAAAGCGATCAAAGAAGGAAGGGTCTGGGATGTGATAAATAGGGAAAGAGGAAGAAGGAAGGGCGTGAATGAAGAAATAGAAATGGGTGAGTGGACGGATTATTTTTAGGGTCTGTTACGGGGAGAACAAAATAGGATCAAAGGGGAAAGCAGAAGGATATTCCAGGGCGAAATGGAGGAAGGGAACGAAATAACAAGAGAAGAAGTGGATGAGACGATAGATAGACTGAAAAGAAACAAGGCTACAGGAGAGGATGGTATGGAGAACGAAGCGATAAAGTATGGAGGAGAAGGAATTAGGGAAGGGATGTGGAAGATCTACAACAAGGTATGTAAAGGAGAAGGGTGGCCGGAGGAGTGGATGACAGGGCTGGTGGTACCGCTTGTCAAGAAAGGGGAAGGTAAGAAGGTAAAAGAGTACAGAAGGATCACTCTCACGCCAGTGGGTTATAAAATATACGCAGAAATTCTAAGAAAAATGTTAGAGAGTCAGATAGAAGAGAAACAAAGTATCCCATGCAGTCAGACGGGATTTAGAAAAGGGATGGGGAAAATAGATAACATTTACGTACTCAACTACTTGGTTAACAGAAACTTAGGGAGAAAAAGAGGGAAAATAGTCGCCTTGTTCGTAGATTTTAAAGCAGCGTTTGACTCAGTGAATAGAAAAGTGCTATGGCAGGCAATGAAAGAGAGGGGAATAGAGGAAGGTTTGGTGGAGAGGTTAAAGTTAATTTTTACTGAAACCAGGATAAGAGTGTGTACAGGGGGGGGGGGGGAGGTTTTCTGGACGGGAAGAGGTCTAAGGCAAGGGTGCCCGTTGATTCCGCTACTATTTAATATGCTGCTGGCAGACTTAGAGGAGAAGCTAAAGCAGAAAGGGAAAGGGAAAGGGGAGACGATTTTGGGTAATAGTAAACTATACTCTCTAGCATACGCGGAAGACGTAGTTCTATTAGCAGACGATCAGAAGGGGATGAACCTAATGATGAGGATTTTCGAAGAGTATGTGGGAACAAAAGAACTGACGGTGAACGTAGGGAAGACAAAGGTGATGTGCTTCAGAAGTAGAAAGACCAAAATAGGTTACGTGTGGAAGATGAACGAACAAACAGTGGAAAGTGTGGATGAGTTCTGTTACTTAGGTTTTTGGTTTGAGGCAGGAGGGAGAAACGAGGTGCAGGTGAGGAAAATAATCGAATGTGCGAGTAAAGTAATGGGCCAAGTATGAGGTATAGGAAAGAGAAGGTTTAATGACGATTGGAGAATGAGGGTTTGGTTGTTTGATGCGTTGGTTTGGGCGGTGTTGTGTTATGGAGTGGAGGTCTGGGGATGGAAGGATCATAGGAAATTGGAAAGCATGCATGAGAGATTTCTGAGATGGGTAATGGGGGTTACTTGGAGTTGTCCAGGATACATGTTAAGGAAAGAACTAGGAATGGGAAAAATGGAACTAGACAAATTAAGAGAGCCTGGAGGTTTGAAGAGAAGCTGAAAAGTGGAGAGGGGAGCAGAATAGCACAAGTATGCTTGGGCGAAGTTCGGAACAAGGAAACGCGAGGCAATTTGGGAAATTCAAAATGGGAGGAAGAAAGGAAAAAAATTAGGAGGGTTTGTGATATACAAGAAGGGGTACTGGAGTGGCAGGACATAGAGTTAGAGCTATTAGTAAGACAAGGAGAAGAGAGATGGACAAATATTATGTACTCGAGGTACAATAGATGGTATATGATGGTCAAAGGGTTGACGGAACCAGAATATTTGCAAAAAATGAAAAAGGAAGACAAATGGAATAGGGTGGTACGGTTTAGAATGGTAGAAGGAGTGAGAGCTTGTAGATATTGGATGGCTGAAGAGGAAAATCTGTGCAGAGTATGTGGATGCGAATTGGAGTCATGGGCACATGTGTTAGAGAGGTGTACAGGAGAGGAAGATGGACAGTGTGGATGAGTGTGTAAGATGACTTTTGGATGGTAATGGACAGGGAGTTACGTGGATGAAAAAACTGGAAGAAATAAGAGAAAGCAATGGAACAGGGCAGAGCCAAACGGGCAATTCTATTGAGAGGAAAGTAACTATCAAAATTTTTTTATTTTAAATCGGTGATAACGTATTTGATGGTAAGAGAAAACGGAAGCCCTGGAAGATCGCTCATTTTTAGAAGTTTAAGAATCAATAGTATTAATATTATTGTTATTTTAAGTAAGGCGGAACATTAGAATATAAGCAGCGGTTAAGTTAGATTAGGGATGAAATGTAAACATATGTACAGGGAGCGGAGGCCCTCAAACCCGTAAAAGGGAGAGATTAAATACATACAAATAAAAGAAAAGTTTTCAACAAAATAGTTAAATTTTCAACCAAAGAGAAGAAACTTGAACTGATAAAATTTTAATCAAAAACAGTTGAATTTAACCAAAAGAAAGAAAACGATTTTTCTTCAAAACAGTTTGGTTCTTTAATTTGAAAATATGTTCGTTTTTAGTTTTCGCTGTAAAAAATAGAAAACTTTTGAAAGCATTTACTTTAAAACCGTTCTTTCAATAAACAATAATGTTATGTTTGTGAAATTCAGGACTATGCAAGAAAAACTGACCGTACTTAAAATATTGAATTTTTTCTTCTCAAACTAAATGAATGACACTTCGACTTCATTTTTCGAATGAATTATAAACTTTTATTGATAAATTGTAAATAAAAGGCTACTTTTTATATATTAAATTTGAATTTTCACAGAACTCGGACCCAAACAGATCGCGCACTCTGGTGAGTGGTATCCCCACTATAAGGCCTAGGAAAGTTGTAGTGATAGATGGACAAACTCAATTCCAAATGAAAAGCGCGCCAAATACAATGGGAATTAAAATTAATTGATGATGCTATTATAATATTGCTTCACGTTAAGAATTTCATTTTTTGAATGAATTATAAACTTTTATTGAAAATTAGTATATAAAAAGATATTTTTTATAGATTAAATTTGACTTTTCGCAGAACTCGGACACGAACAGATCGCGCACTCTGGTGAGTGTTATCCCCATTATAAGGCCTAAGAAAGTTGTAGTGATAGATGGACAAAATCAATTCCAAATGAAAAGCGTTGCAAATACAATGGGAATTCAAATTATTTGATGATGCTATTAATATTGATTCACGTTAAGAATTTCAGTTTTTAAATTAATAGATACTTTTATATATTTGTCTATGAAAATTAATTCCAGAATTTTTCTTTCATAAGAGTTTTTTCCTTAGCAAGAATTTTAATATTTTTACAATCGAAATCAAAATAATGATCAAAATTCCAAGAATGTTGTGAGATGTGTTTTTTCTAAATTGATCGTAAGACCGAATTAAAAATGAAAAACTTTGTTTCCTCTCATATTCTTGAAAATATGTAATATTCAAATAGCAGTAAGGCTTTTAAACCAGATTTTATTAAATTTTGTGAGAGTTGTGGAGGGCATGAACTATTTTAATTTGCAACAAAAGAATGGCTTTTTTACTGCTTAATTAGGACAAAGTGTGATACGTTGTCTGTGAATGCTAAGCTTTTTGTTAAAAGAATGCCGCATATTGTGTTAGTCGTTAGGGGAAACTAGTGAAAGAGGGCAAGGTAAAAGAACAAAAGTACTAATTAGAAAAATTCACGAGCCAACAAACGCCCCACTTTTCAGTCGTTGGCTTTATTCGCAACTAATGTGCTTCACTTTTCCGTGTCAATACGACCCTTGAACCAGCATACATTTTTTCAAATTAAATTTCCTCCAATTCTCTGATTTCTATGGCCAATTTAGGTTTCGATGTCAAGATCATGAGCTTTCGATGCATTTAACTCGATTAATCATTCGATTAGAGGGCGTTCATAAATCACGTAATTTTTTTTGTGGAAGGGGGAGGTCGTCGTTTTTTATACTGTCTTACCTGTATGGTGAAAAATTGATTTGCATATTTAATCATTTCTTACGTAAGGGGCCGTGCTTAAATCACGTGACGGATTATACGAAGTGCTCCCAATTCGGCTCTCCAACCACACTGCGCATGCGTCGCATCAGCAAAATCATTGGACGTTGATCGCGCGCTTATTTGAAATGATTAAATATGCAAATCAATTTTTCACAATATATAATGATCATAAAGTACAAAAAAATATTATGAATGGTTTAAGGAGAATTTTCAACTAAAAAAGATCAATCTTTAAAAAAATGGAAAACTTACATTTTCAGTTCGAAAATTAATTTTGAACAAATAATAAAGTCTTTTCCACCAAACAATTAAATTTTTAACCAAAGGCATAAGCCTTCAAACAAAAAAATAAATCGTTAACAATGTAGTTCAACTTTTAACCAAGTAATTGAATTTTCAATTTAAAAAGATTAATTTTCAACAAAATGGTTAAACTTTCAACCAAAGAGATGAATTTTCAACTAAAAATATAACTCTTCAAAAAAACATGATTTCTTAACAAAGTGATTTAACCAAATCTTTCAAATAAAATAGTTGAATTTTCAAGCAAAGAAGAGTAATTTTTAACCAAAAAGTTGCATTTTCATAAAAAAAAAGAAATTTCTACCAAAGCGGATGAATTTATAAATCAAAAAGATAAATTTTAAAAAAATAGTTGAATTTTCTGTAAAAAAATATTTTAGTTGACTTTTCACGATCAAAATATGAATTTTTAAACAAGAAATAAGTTTCTACGAAAAAATTGAATTTTCAATGCAGAAAGACGAATTTTCACCCAAAAAGGATGACTTTTTAACGAAATTGTTGAATTATCTACCCAATAGTTGCATTTTTATCCAAAAAAGATTAAATTTCTCTTAAAACAGATGAATTTTTAATTAAAAAAAAAATTTTGTTAAATAGTTGAATTTTCATCCAGAAAAGATTTCATTTTTCTTTTCAACACAAAAATATTGAATTTAACCAAAAAGTAAATTTTCTAGAAAATAGGTAAATTTTCAACAAAACAGCAGAATTTTCAACCAAAAAGTATGACTTTTCAACAAAATTGTTTAATTTTAAACGAAACAGTTGCATTTTTATCCAAGAAAGATGTAATTTCTGCTAAAGCAGGTGAATTTTGAAATCAGAAAGACAAATTTTCAAAAAGGAGTTGAATTTTCAACCGAACAGTTGCATTTTTAATCCAGGAAGATGAAATATTTCTTTTAAAACAGATGAATTCAAAAAAAAATTCAAAAAAATAGTTAAATTTTCATCCAAAGAAGATTCCAGTTCACTTTCCAACACCAGAATAAGAATTGTAAACTATAAGTTAATTTTCTGCTGAATAGTCGAATTTTTAACCAAAAAGTATGACTTTTCAACAAGATTGATACATTTTCAACCAAATAGTTGCATTTTTGTCAAAGAAAAATGAAAATTCTACTAAAACAGGTGAACTTTTAAATCAAAAAGGCAAATTTTCAAAAAAAGAGTTGAATTTTCATCCAAAAGGATTTCAATAGACTTTTCTACAGAAAAATACAAATTTTTAATGAAAAGTCAATTTTCTAGGAAATAGTTGAATTTTCAACAAAACAGTTGCATTTTTGATCAAGAACGATGCAAGTTTTTTATAAAAAAAGATGAACTTTTAAATTAAAAAGACAAATTTTCAGAAAAAATATTTTTCATCCAAAAAAGAGTTCAGTTGACTTATCAGCAATAAAATATGAATTTTAAACAAAAGGTTTATATTATACGAAAAGAGTTGAATTTTCAACCCAAAAAGACGAATGTTTAATAAAACAACCAAATAATAAAATTTATAACTAAAAAGATAGTTCAAGTTTAAGAATGTTAAATTACATTAAAATCAAATTCAATTACCAATTACCTATATGGTCATAAGTTGTTTTCTTAATTTCGCTTCACATCAACCAATTCACAATAAAATTTTTGTTATTTGAGGTCTAGTTGATAGAGCGATAAAATTTTTAGATACTGAATTTGACAATGAGAATTTAAGCATTATTCAAAATACTTTATTAAAAAATGGTTATCCTATAGAAGTCTGCAGGGGCTGTGAGGAATTGAAAAAGAAGGGAAATAAAGGGAAAATTTGTCAGCGATGGACGGCAACATTCTTGAGAGACATCTGTCGGTTGCGGAGGGTACTGCATGGAGAGGTCCCAGTTACCGACGGCAGAGCGGAAGGTGTGTAGTGCTGGCAGTGCTGGTAGTGAAATTGACGGAGAGGAAATCTTCCTCGTGCCACGACGGCCAACAGCGCGTGGTCCGGTGTCGACCGGCGAGTCGGAGAGAGGGAGAAAGCGGAACGGTGGAAACGAAGAGAGTGAGAAGGTAAGGGAGAGAGCGTCTAGCGCAAATGACGGGAAGGATCTCTTGAAGAGGAAGAGAGACAGCCAAGAGAGTCCGGAGAAAAGCGAGGTAGAGAGTCCGTTTAAAAAAAGCGGGAAACCACGTAGCCCCCCCCCCTCCCACAAAATGGAGGGAAAGTCGGAGAAGGAGGCTCTCGGGATGCTGTTAGATGAGATCAGGGGGCTGAGGGAGGACGTAAGAGGGACTAAGGAGCAGATGGAAGTCATGAGGGAGGACTTGAGAATCAGAGATGAGAAATGGGAAAAGGAGGTGAAAGAGCTAAGGGAGAGAGTAGAAGGGTTAGAGAGGGTAAGGAAAGAAAAAGAAGTTAAAATAAAGCAGATGGAAAAGGAAGTAGGTGGTGGGGGTGAGGGGGCGAGATTGAAGGTATTTGGGAGAGGGTAGAGAATATGATAGAAGAGAAAGTGGGAGAGCGTAGGAATGAAGAGGAGAGGGCGGATAGGGAAAGGATAAGGACAAAAGAGTTGAGAATGGAGAGAAAAGAGATGGCAGACAGGAGAAATAATATTGTGATAAGAGGGGTGAAGCTAAAGATCGGAGAAGAATGGGAGGGCGTGGAAGCGCTGCTACAGAGCATAGGGTGGGTTAAAGGCATGGTAGGGAGAGTTAAGTTGAAGGGGAGAAAGGAGAAGGAAGTGGCGGTTGTGGAGTTGGAGAGCTGGGAAGAAAAGTTGGGGGTAATGGGAAATAAGAATAGGATAAAGGATAAGGGAGTTTTCATCGATCACGATTTGACGAAAAAGGAAAGTGATGTTGCAAAGAATGCTGTACGACAGGGCTAGGAGGGAGAGGAGTGAAGGGAGATCGGCAAAAGTAGGATATCGAAAAATAAGAGTAGACGAGAAAATGTGGGTGTGGGACGAGGAGAAAGAGGTGCTGAAGAAAGTGCAGGGGAATTTGTTTTGTAGGAAGTACGGGGGTGGAGGTAATGCAGGGTAGAGGAGTAGTGAAGGTGCTGTACTGGAACGTAGCAGGGGTAAAGAAGAAGGATGAGGAGTTCTGGAGGTATATCCAGGAATTTGATGTGGTAGGACTGGTAAAGACGTGGGTGGAAAGAAAGGAATGGGATAGAATAGAGCCAAAGCTGCCAAGGGGGTATAGGTGGAGACTCCAGGAGGCGGTCAGAGTGAAGAAGAAAGGAAGGGCTAGTGGGGGAATTATAACGGGGGTCAGAGATGGATTAGAGGAAGAAGCTCACGGAGAGGAAGAGGGGGAGGGTGTGCAAATGAGGAAAGTAAAGATAGGAGGGGTAATGTGTAAGTTTGTGACAGTGTACAATAAGGATGGGATGGAAAGAATTAAAGAAAGGGTGGAGGACTTGCTAGGCGAGAGATAGGAGGGTATGGTGGTACTGGGTGGAGTGCATGGAGGGTTTTAATAGGTTCTGGATCTCTAGGGAAAAGAGGATGTGTGAGGAAAAAAAACTTTGTGGGAGGGTGGATGCAAGAGTGGAGCACTGGTTGGAGGAGTGCGTAGAGGTGGAAAGGAGTGGGATAAGCATAGAGGTATTGATGCATGAAAGGGAGGACAAAAGGGCAGTAGCATGGGTGAAGGGAGTGTTGGGTAAGATGGTGAAGAAGAGAAGGAAGGAGGAAGAGGAATTGAGAAGGAAAGATTGTAAATAGGAGAGGAAGTAGATATAAGTAATCTGTAAATATTGTAAATAGTGGATAAGTATTAGATTTTAGTCGCGGAAGCAGAGTTTGGCAAGGCAATGCGAGAAAGTAGGCACATGCGAGATAGGCAAGGCGAAGCTTGGTTTTAAGAAAATTCTGTAAAAAAATGCACGTGTAAGCAAGTCAATTTTTTAAGGCCAGCAGGCTGAAACATAAACGCTTATCTGTCTATCTATCTATCTAATTTGGAATCTTTTAAAATTTCTTAAAACCTTTCAAATCGTTCGAAAATATATTTTTGTTTGTTGAAGTTCTCTAAAAATATATTTAAATGCCTTAAATCTTTGAAATTGCTTGAAATTCTTGGAAAAACTAAAAAATTCTTTAAAATATCTCGAAATATTTTTAAGCCTTGAAGATTATTTTTTGGAATCTTTTAAAATGACTTAAAATCTTCAAAATCCTTTGAAATTACTTTAATTCCTTTATAACCTTGAAAAAGTTGAAATTCTTAGAAATCTCTTTGAATCAAATTTAATTTATTTTCTAAAGTTTTCTAGAAGTCACTTAAAATAAGGCCTAAAATATTTGAAAATCCTACAATACTCTTCGAATTTCCTTGAAGTTTTTGAAATATCTTGAAACTTTTCGGAATTTGTTAAAATAGTTTTAAATATTTAAATGTTTAAAAATCCCTTATATCTTCTGAAAATTCTTTGAAGATTTTTGAAATTTTTGGAAATCCTATAAAATTCTTTGAAATCCTTCGAAATTTTTTTAATCCTTGAAAATTCTTTTTTAAAATATTTTAAAATAACTTAAAGTACTTTAAAATTTTTTGAAATTTATTTAATTTCTTTATATCCCTTGAAATAGTTGAAATCCGTAGAAATCCCTTAAAATAAAATTTAATTTATTCCCTAAAGTTCTCTAGAAAATCGTTGAAACCTCTTAAAATCACTACAATTTTTTTGAAATCGTAAAAATCAATTAAAATAAGTAGAAATATTTGGGAATTTTTTTAAATAACTTAAAACCTTTAAAATCCTTTGAAAATATTTTTTTTCAATTAAAGTTCTCTAAAAAATATGTTGAAATCCCTTAAAATTTGTAAAATCCCCTAAAATAGTTAAAATACTTGGAGTTCTTATAAAATGCCTGAAATCTTGTGAAATTCTTTGAAATTCCTCAAAATCTTTGGAAATCCTACAAAATTCTTTAAAATCTCTCAAAATTTGTTCAATCTTTGAAAACAATTTTTTTTTTAATTTTTTAAAATATCTTAAAATCCTTTGAAATTAATTTAATTCCTTTATATCACCTGAAATATTTGAAATCCGTAGAAATCCCATAAAATAAAATTTAATTTATTCCCTAAAGTTCTCTAGAAATTCGTTGAAATCTCTTAAAATCCCTAGAATATTTTGAAAATCATAAAAGTCAATTTAAATAAGTAGACTTTCTTTGAAATCTTTTGAAATCACTTAAACTTTTTTTTCAAATAACTTAAAATCTTTAAAATCCTTTGAAAATATATTTTTATTCATTTTTTTAAATTTCTGAAAATTCTTCGGAATCTGTAAAAATACCGTAATTTTTTTTAAATCCCGTAAAATCCGTTGAAAAGCTCTATTTTTTGCAATTCTTTAAAAATTGTAATATTATTTATTTCTACACTACTAGTGATAATAATTTTAAAAAATCTAAAAAAACAACAATTTTTAGCTTCATTTTACATTAAAGGTTCATTTTTAAAATACACGTGACAGGGATCCGGGAGACAGAGAGGCCAATCGTGACAGATTGTCGATAACAGAATGATAAGGGTACACGTAACCTACCATCAGGGCTGTACAGGAATTTTCAAAATCCCAAAGATATCCTTTATTAGAATTGATCTGAAAACTCAGTTAATGATAAAATTAATTAAAATCTTTAATTATTCAAAATAATATTTAAATTACCGTTTTCTGTCTTTTTTTAAAAAACTTCTGAATAGTTTTTTTAAATTATTCAAATTTTTCCTAAAATTTTGAAGGAGTTAAGCGAAATTAAATCAATGGCCCTAAAATCTTTTAGATTATTTTTTGAGAATTTCATAAATATAAAATCAGAATATGAAATTATGAAATGTTTAAAAAATTCGTAATTGTTAGATTTTTACAAAAATCCCTGATATTTTTTTTTATTCTCACACAATGCGCCTAATTTTTTTAGGATTTTAAAATTTTTATCTTTTTGTAGGACAAAATCTCATTTCTATGGAGGTCAAAAAACTGAAATAATTTTTAGAAGCTTTTTAATCTGTCCTAAAATTTTTTCAGCATATAGAAACCTTCTTGCGCTCGAAATTCAACTAAAAAAAATTGTGAAGACTGATCTAAAATTAGATTAGAAGCAATTAATTCAGACTCCGAACATTTTAATTTCCGAAATATTTCTTTTTTTGGGTAAATTTCGAGCTTTTTTACAAATTATTTTAGGTTTTTGAGGTTTATGAGAATGAAATTTTGTCCTAGAAAAACTAAAAATATTGAAATTTTACAAGATTTCAGAAAACTTGGTATATAATTTAGATTACGGAAAAAGATTTATAAAAATAATTAATAGAAAAATAATTTTAAAAATAGTAGTAAAAAAAATTTTTTAATGGATTAAAAAATTAATATTTTTTAATCCCAATTTAATCCAGGGTCTGGCTATTTAAATTCTCAAAATCTTTTTTTTTAGGTAAATTTTGAGTGCGGGAAGTTTCTACATGTTCCAAAAAAATTGTCGGGTCGTTTAAAAATTATTCTAGTTTTTCGACGTTTACGAGTATAGAAACGAGATTTTGTCCTAGAAAAACTAAAATTATTTAAATTGCACAATCATTTTGGTGTACGTCCGTCCGTCGTACTTTTTTCCATGAGGGGAAATGAGACGAAGGGGATTTGGAAAAATTAGGGGAGAAAAAGTAGGGTAAATTAGGAAAGGGGAAGTGAGGGAAAATGAGGGTAGGGAAAGTAGAAGTGAGGAAAAATGAAGGGAAGGAAGTCGGGGAATTGAGGAGAAATAAGGGCAGTGGAAGTAAGGGGAAATTAGGGGACGGAAAGTGAGGGCATGTAAGGGGAAATTCGGAGAGGGAAGTAGGGGTGAGGTAAAATGAGAGAAAGGGGAGTAGGGGAAGCGAGGGCAATGAGGATAGGGAAAACAGGGAAAGTAGGGGAAGTGAGGGAAGGGGAAGTAGTCGAAATTAGGAGAGTAGCATTAGTGGGTATAAGGACAGAGGTATGAAGAGAGTGAGTGAGAGTAGAGGAAGCTAAGAAAAGTAAGGGAAGTGGAAGTAGTGAAACGATAGAAAATTAGGGGAGTGGAAGTAGTAGAAGTGACGGGAAGGGGATGGGAAGTAGGCAAAGTGAATGAAAATGAGGGAAGTGTAAGTAAGGTAAGTGAGGGGAAGGGAAGTAAGCGAAATTAGAGGAGTGGTGCTAAGGAAAGTGAGGGGAGGCGAAGTAGTAAAAACGATGAAAAATTAGGAGAGTAGAAGTAGGGGAAGTGAAGGGAGGGGATGGAAAGTAGGGGAAGTAAATGGAAATAAGAGAAGTGGAAGTAGGGAAAGTGAGGGGAAGGGAAGTAGGCAAAATTAGGAGAGTTGCAAGAGGGGAAATGAGGGGAGGGGTATTAAGAGAGTGAGTGACAGTAGCGGAAGCTAAGGGAAGTAAGGGGATTGAAAGTAGGGAAAACGATGTAAAATTAGGGGAGTGGAAGTAGTGGAAGTGACGGGAAGGGGATGAAAAGTAGGGAATGTGAGTGGAAATGAGGGACGTGGAAGTAGAGGAAGTGAGGTGAAGGGAAGTAGGTGAAAACGATGG
>CAKNYM010046788.1:18198-40263 GCA_932195095.1 Andricus curvator | reverse complement strand
TTTCCACCAAAGAGATGAATTTTCAACTAAAATATAAAATCTTCAACCAAAAAGATGAATTTTCAATCCAAAAGGACGAATTTTCAACAAAACAGTTAAACTTTCAACTGAAGAGATTAATTTTTAACTAAATTGATTAATCTTCAACTGAAACAGATAAATTTTCAGTTGAAAATTTCAATTTTCATTAAAAAAATAATTAATTTCCACCAAAGAGGGGAATTTTCAACTAAAATATAAAATTTTCACCAAAAAGATAAATTTTCAATCCAAAAAAACGAATTTTCTGTTGAAATACATGAATTTTCAACAAAAAAATAGAATTTTCGACCAAAAAACATGTATTTTGAACACAATAGTAAAATAATAATATTTTTAATAGTTAGATTATCGCTCAAAAAATAATTAGAAAAAAAAAATAAATTTTCTACAACATAGTCCAATTTTCAACCAAAAAGGTGAATTTTCAACTACAATAATAAATTTTCCAAACAAACGGACGAATTTTCAACAAATAAAGGTTGTTGAACTTTCAAGCCAAAATATGATTTTTTTGCAAAATAGTTGGATTTTCCATAAAAAAATATGAAATTTCAACAATGAAGTTAAATTTTCAACAAAACAGTTGCATTTTTATTTTTAAAAATATTTTTTTTCAAATTTTCAATTTTTCAAACCAAAAATAAACAAAACGAATTTTCCACAAAATAATTAAACTTTCAAAAAAACAATTAAGTTTTTTATAAATGAAACAAATTTTTAACAAAATACATGAATTTTCAAATAAATATTTGAATTTTCAACAGAAGCAGATCAATTTTTAACTAAAAATCAAAAAGTTAAATTTTCAGTAAGAACATGAATTTAAAAAAAGGAATTTTTAACAAAATAGTCAAATTTTCCACTAAAAAAATTAGTTCAACTACAATAATAAATTTTCCAACCAAACAAACGAATTTTCAACAAATAATGATTTTTCAGTCAAGAAAAAAAATTAGTTCATGCAAATTGTTGAACTTTCAAGCCAAAAGACGAATTTTCTACATTTGAATTTTGAACCCCAAAATATTAAAATATTAATTAATATTAATATTAAATATTAAATAGTTGAATTTTCATTTTAAAAATATCAATTTTCATCAAAATAGGTAAGCTTACAACCAAAAAGATGAACTTTCCACTAAAATGATAAATCTTCCAATTGAAATAGTTCAATTTTTAATTAAAAAATATTAATTTTCTACAAAATAGTTCAACTTTCAACCAAAGAGATTTATTTTCAAATAAAATAATGAATCTTAAAAAAAAATTTTTTAACAAAGTGTAGCAACCTTCAAACAAGCAGATCAATTTTCTACCAAAAAAGATGAATTTTCAACAAAGTAGTTCAACTTTTAACAAAAATGATGAATTTTCAACTAAAATTATGAATCTTCAATTGGAACAGTTAAATTTTTCATTTTAAAAATAATTTGTCTAAAAAGAAAAACGAATTTTCAATCTGAGAGATGATTTTTCAATTAAAATTATAAATCTTCAACAACAAAAATAATTTTCTAACAAAGTAGTTCAACTTTCAACCAAAAAAGATGAATTATCAACTGAAATGATGAATCTTCAATTGGAATAGTTAAATTTTTAATTTAAAAAATAATTTGTCTAAAAAGAAAAACGAATTTTCAATCTGAGAAGTGAATTTTCATTTAAAATTATAAATCTTCAACAACAAAAAAATAATTTTCTAACAAAGTAGTTCAACTTTCAACCAAAAAGATGAATTTTCAACAAAGTAGTTCAACTTTTAACAAAAATGATGAATTTTCAACTAAAATTATGAATCTTCAATTGGAATAGTTAAATTTTTAATTTAAAAAATAATTTGTCTAAAAAGAAAAACGAATTTTCAATCTGAGAGGTGAATTTTCAATTAAAATTATAAATCTTCAACAAAAAAAAAATAATTTTCTAACAAAGTAGTTCAACTTTCAACCAAAAAAGATGAATTTCCAACTGAAATGATGAATCTTCAATTGGAATAGTTTAATTTTTTTTCATTAAAAAAATTCTTTTTGAACAAAAGCCAAACGAATTTTCAATCAAAGAGATTAATTTCTAATTAAAATTATGAATTTTCAACAAAAAAATGTTTTTTTTTTTAACAAAGTGGTTTAAACTGCAACCAAGCCGATTAACTTTCAATCCAAAAGATCAATTTTTAACAAAATAATTAAACTTACAACCAAAAAGATGAATTTTCCACTAAAATGATAAATCTTCAAATTGAAATAGTTCAATTTTTAATTAAGAAATATTAATTTTCAACAAAATAGTTTAACATTCAACCAAAAACATGAATTTTCAACTAAAATGATGAATCTTCAATTAGAATAGTTCACTTTTCAATTTAAACAATTTTTTTCAACAAAAACTAATTTTCAATCAAAGAGATGAATTTTCAATTAAAATGATGAATTTTCAACAACTAATTTTGTTTAACAAAGTGGTTCAACCTTCAACCAAACAGATGAATTTTCAATTTAAAAAAATATTTGTTAACAAAAAAATAATCTAATTTTCAATCAGAGATGTATTTTCAATTAGAATTATGAATCTTCAACAAAAAAATTAATTTTTAAACAAAGTGGTTCAACCTTCAATCACACAGATCAATTTTTAACCAAAAAAGATAAATTTTCAACAAAATAGTTGAACTTTCAACCAAAATGATGAACCTTCAATTGGAATAGTTCAGTTTTAAATTTTAAAAATAGTTTTTCCACAAAATAAAAACGAATTTTCAATCAGAGGTGAATTTTCAATGAAAATTATAGATTTTCAATGAAAATTATAGATCTTCAACAAAGAAATAATTTTCTAACAAAGTTATTCAACCTTCAACCAAGCAGATCAATTTTCAACCAAAAAAGATGAATTTTTAACGAAATAGTTCAACTTTTACCCAAAGAGATGAATTTTCAACTAAAATTATGAATCTTCAATTAGAATAGTTCAATTTTTTTTCATTAAAAAAATGGTTTTTGATCAAAAACAAAACTAATTTTCAATCATAGAAGAATTTTCAAATTAGAATGATGAATCTTCAGAATTTTTTTTTTTTTTCAACAAAGTGCTTCAACCTTCAAACAAAAAAGATGAATTTTCAACAAAATAGTTAAACTTTTAACTAAAATGATGCATTTTCAACTAAAATTATGAATATTCGATTTCTCAATTTAAAAAATTATTTTTCAACAAAAGAAAAACGAATTTTCAGCCCAAGGGATGAATTTTCAATTAAAATGACGAATCTTCAACAAAAAATAATTTTTTTAAAAAGTGGTTCAACCTTCAACCGAACACATCAGTTTTCAACCAAACAGTTGCATTTTTATTCCAAAAATATGGAATTTCTATCAAAAACGATGAATTTTTAAACCAAAAGACAAATTTTCAAAAAAATAGTTGAATTTTCAACAAAAAGTTAATTTTGAACAAAACAGTTGAAATTGCAACAGAATAATAAAATTTTCAACTAAAATTATGAATCTTCTATTGGAATAGTTAAATTTTTAATAAAAAAAAAATTTCTACAAAAAAAAGACGAATTTTCAATCTGAGAGATGAATTTTCAATTTAAATCATGAATCTTCAACAAAAAATAATTTTCTAACAAAGTTGTTGAACCTTCAACCAAGCAGATCAATTTTTAACAAAAAAAAATGAATTTTCAACAAAATAGTTAAACTTTTAACCAAACAGATGAATTTTCAACTCAAATGATGAATCTTCAATTAGAATAGTTCAATTTTTTTCAATAAAAAAATTGTTTTTGAACAAAAACAAAACTAATTTTCAAAGAGATGAATTTTCAAATTAACATGATGAATCTTCATCGAAAAAAAATAATAATTTTTTAACAACCTTCAACCAAGGAGATCAATTTTCAAACAAAAAAGATTAATTTTCAACAAAATAGTTAAACTTTTAATCAAAATAATGAATTTTCAACTAAAATTATGATTCTTCAATTGGAATAGTTAAATTTTAAATAAAAATTTTCTACAAAAGAAAAACGAATTTTCAATCTGAGAGGTGAATTTTCAATTAAAATGATAAATCTTCAACAAAAAAATATGAATTTTCAACAAAATAGTTAAACTTTTAACCAAAGAGATGAATTCTCAACTAAAATGATGAATCTTCAATTAGAATATTTCAATTTTTTTCAATAAAAAAATGGTATTTGATCAAAAACAAAACTAATTTTCAATCAGAGATGAATTTTCAAATTAGAATGATGAATCTTCAGAAAAAAATTATTTTTTTCACAAAGTGCTTGAACCTTCAAACAAAAAAGATGAATTTTCAACAAAATAGTTAAACTTTTAACCAAAGAGATGAATTTTCAACTAAAATGATGAATATTCAATTCATCAATTTAAAAAATTATTCTTCAACAAAAGAAAAACGATTTTTCAACCAAAGGGGTGAATTTTCAGTTAAAATGACAAATCATCAAAAAAAAAAAAAAAATTTAAAGTGGTTCAACCTTCAACCGAGCAGATCAGTTTTCAACCAAAAAGTTGCATTTTTATTCCAAAAAGATGAAATTTCTACCAAAGACGATGAATTTTTAAACCAAAAGACGAATTTTCAAAAAAATAGTTGAATTTTCAACCAAATAACAAAATGTTCAACTAAAATTATGAATCTTCAATTGGAATAGTTAAATTTTAAAAATAATTTTTCTACAAAAGAAAGACGAATTTTCAATCTGAGAGGTGAATTTTCAATTAAAATCATGAATCTTAAAAAAAAAAAAAAATTCTAACAAAGCTGTTCAAACTTCAACCAAGCAGATCAATTTTCAACCAAAAAAGATGAATCTTCAACAAAATAGTTAAATTTTTAACCAAAGAGATGAATTTTCAACTAAAATGATGAATCTTCAATTAGAATAGTTCAATTTTTTTCATTAAAAGAATTGTTGTTGAACAAAAACAAAACTAATTTTCAATCAGAGATGAATTTTAAAATTAAAATTATAAATCTTCATTAAAAAAAATAATTTTTTAACCAAGGAGATAAATTTTCAAACAAAAAAGATGAATTTTGAACAAAATAGTTAAACTTTTAACCAAAATTATTAATTTTCAACTAAAATGATGAATCTTCAATTGGAATTTACATTTTTAATTTAAAAAATAATTTTTCTACAAAAGAAAAACGTTTTTTCAAAAAAAGAGATTTATTTTCAAATAAAATAATGAATCTTCAATCAGAATAGTTCAATTTTCATTAAAAAAAATTTTTTTTTCAACAAAAACAAAACTAATTTTCAATCAAAGAGATGTTTCAATTAAAATTATGAATTTTCAACAACAAATTTTGTTTAACAAAGTGGTTGAACCTTTAACCAAACAGGTCAATTTTCAATTTAAAAAATTATTTTTTAACAAAAAAACAACTAATTTTCAATCAGAGATGAATTTTCAATTATAATTATGAATATTAAATTTCTCAATTTAAAAAATTATTTTTCAATAAAATAAAAACGAATTTTCAACCCAAGGGATGAATTTTCAATTAGAATGACGAATCTTCAACAAAAATAATTTTTTTTAAAAGAGGTTCAACCTTCAACCGAGCAGATCAGTTTTCAACCAAAAAGTTGCATTTTGATTCCAAAAATATGACATTTCTAACAAAAACGATGAATTTTTAAACCAAAAGACGAATTTTCAAAAAAATAGTTGATTTTTCAACAAAAAGTTAATTTTGAACAAAACAGTTGAATTTGCAATCAAATAATAAAATTTTCAACTAAAACTATAATCGTCAGGAGGAAGCAACTGCAAAAAAAAGAAGTCCCTGACCAATTTTTTATTTTCCGTGACCATTAATATTCAAAGACCAGAATCTTGATCGTGTAAAATTTTTAAAATAGAATCTTTTATAAACGGAACAAAACAATTTCAAATTTAAATAAGAAATTTTTAATTTATTATCATTGACAGTTATTTAAAGTGCCCCTTTTAGAATTTCCCCGACTTTTCCAACTTTTTTTTTTAAATTCCCTGACTTTTCCTGACCTATTCAGAAAAAAAATTAAAAACTCAATATAATATTAATTAAAATGTTCAAAATTTAAAAAATAGCCTCTTCCAATTCAGAAGAAAAATAAATAACAAAAATTTCATCCTTCCACCCCAATAAAAATGTTGAAAATAAAAAATTATCCTTCTTCCAATTCATAAAATATTGGAAACCAAAATTTCTAACTCGATAAATATCTTAAAAATATAAAACACTCTTTTTCCAATTCAGTAATAATTAAAAAATAAAATTGCCTCGTTTTAAACTAAAAAAAATGTTAAAAATAACAATTCGCCTGCCTTCATCTCAATAAAAATGTAAAAACCAAAAGTTTCCTCTTACAATTCGAAAAAAAATTAAATAACAAATTTTTTTCTTCTCTTTTTATATTTAGAATCATGAAATTCAAACGTTTTTATTCATAAATATTTTTAAGTTGAGTTATTTTCATTTGAAGTTTCAAATTAATAATTTTTATTTATACATTCGAGCAATTCATTTTCTAATTATTTAGTTATTAATATTTGAATAATAATTTTAAGTTAACAGTCAAATATTTCTAAATATTAAAAAATTTGCAACATTTTTTTTCTCCAAATTCCCTAACTTTTCCCTGATTTCTCCTGAATTAAAAAAACAAGTCTTTCTACTAAAACTAATAAATAAATTTTTTTTTCAGAAAATTCTAAGGAAACTTAATTAAAATTGAAAAGACCCAAAAAAATTTCTCTCAGAGTAGTTTATTTGAATCTACGATAAATGTTGTATGTAAATATATTCTCGAATATTTTATTTGGAGCATTAGAGAAACATTCGTGACTTACTGATCAAAAAAGTCGATCGATCGATAAGAAAACAGTCGCCATCCGTTTACAATGGAATGCTTTAGATGATTGAAAATACATATTATCAATACTTATATACAATTGTGTCCTACCTAGAACCAACGTCGATGGAAGAATCCGAAAGTTTCAGTCGCAGATTCTTTAGAAAATTCAAGAGGAAGTCAAGATCAGTGATTATTCTCATTCTTTGATAAGTCATTCTTTCAAGTTTTGTAGATTACAGAAAAAAAAAATGGAAAATCTGGAGATTCTTTCATCGACGTGCCAAATTGCAAGACGTTAAAAAGTTCCTTCATCCATAATAAACGCTTATAAATGCTAAGTTTTATAAATAAATCTTTGAGCTGATGAAAGAGGAAACACCACATTTCTCAGCCCTTTTAAGCGTCATCTTGAGTTCGAGAATTCTGAAGTCAATCCATCGTTCAATTTTTTAAAATAGTGATGATGATGTTCAAACGAGTTGGTAGAGTTTTTTTATTAATTACTAGAGATAGATGTTCCATATTTGAGTAATTACGCCATCCGTATACTTTGTATTATTTGAAAGATTGCTGAAACATAAAATAAACGCATGTCATTATCATTCAGTAGGTACAATTTAATACCTATTAAAATGTTGAATCTTCAACCAAAAAAATTATTTTTTAACAAAGTGGTTCAACCTTCAACCAAGCAGATCAATTTTCAACCAAAAAAGAAGAATTTTCAACAGAATAGTTCATCTTTCAACCAAAATGATGAATTTTCAACTAAAATGATGAATCTTCAATTAGAATAGTTCAATTTTCAAATTAAAACATTATTTTACAAGAAAAACTAATTTTCAATCAAAGAGGTGAATATTTAGAAAAATGATGAATTTTCAACACAAAAATAATTTTGTTAACAAAGTGGATCAGCCAAAAAAGATCAATTATCAACAAAATAGTTAAACTTTCAACCAAAATGTTGAGTTTTTAATCGAAGAGGTGAATTTTGATTTAAAATTATGAATCGTCAACAACAATATCATTTTTTAACATTGTGGTTCAGCGTTCAATCAAGCAGATCAATTTTCAACCAAAAAAGAAGAATTTTCAACAAAACTAGAGCCTCATACGCGCGCTCCGCGCGCGACCAATTTGTTTACATTCATTTATTTTATTTGGAAATGAATTTCAATAAAATACCATAAAATTGATTTTTACTTCAATAATTTTGATTTATACATGGCTTCGCATGGATACCCTCTCACGATGCAGAATAAATAATTCTGTAAAAAATGGAGCATATTCGTTGAAAAATAGCCAGACTCTAAATTTTTCAATCGAAATTGTTTAAATAATTAATAATTCTTGTACATTTACAAAACATAGTGAAAATTCATCGGAAAGACAATCTTAGTTGATTCCGCAAATAAATTGTTCTGAATGTGTTTATGAAAATTGTTTAAATAATTAATAATTATTGTAAATTTCCAAAGTATCATAAGAAATAGCTATTTGAAAAAACATTCTTTATTGATTCCGTAAACAAATTGAGCCTATTCTTAAAAAAAGCCAAACTCTTGATTTGTTGATCAAAATTGTTTAAATAATTATTCATTCTTAGAAATTTGCAGAGCATTCTAGCAAAAAGTAATTGGAAAGCTATTCTTACTTAATTCTATAAAAAATGGAGCCTGTTCGTGGAAAAATATCCAAACTCTCAGTTTTTTAATTAAAATTGTTTAAATAATTGAAAATTATTGTAAATTTACAAAGCAAAATATAAAACAGTCATCGGAAAGATATTCTTAGTTGAATTCGTAAACAAAGTGAGCCTATTTGTTGAAAAACAGACAAACTCTGAATATGTTTATGAAAATTGTTAAAATAATTAACAATTATTGTAAATTTGCAAAGTAACATAGGAAAGACTTATTTTTAATACATTCTTTTCGGTTCTGTAAACAAATTGAGCCAATTCGTTAAAAATAATGATATTACTATTAATAATTCTTGTAAATTTACAAAGCAGCATATAAAATAGTAATCGAAAAGACATTCCTAGTTGATTCCGTAAACAAATTCTGCCTATTCCTTAAAAAATAGACAAACTCTGAATATGTTTAGGAAAATTTTTAAAATAATTAATAATTATTGTATATTTTCCAAGTATCGTAGAAAAGATTTATTGGGAATACATTCTTTCTTTATTCCCTAAACTAATTGATCCAATTCGTTGAAAAATGACCGGGCTCTTAATTTGTTTATGAAAATTGTTTAAATAATTAATAATTTTTGAAAATTTGCAAATCATCATACAAAAAAGTAATTGGAAAGACATTCTCAGCTAATTGTGTAAACAAATTTAGCATATTTGTTAAAAAATAGCCAAACTTTAAATTTCTGTATCAAAATTGTTTAAATTATTATTAATTCTTGTAAATTTACAAAGCAACATAGAAAAGAGTCATCGGAAAGACATTCTTAGTTGATTCCGTAAACAAATTGAGCTTATTCGTTTATAGAAATTGTTAAAAAAATTAATCGTTCTTGTGAATTTACATAAGCAACATAGAAAATAGTCATCAGAAAGACTTTTCTTAACATCATAGAAAAAAGTAATCTGAAAGATATTCTTACTTAATTCTGTAAAAAATTGAGCCTATTCGTTGAGAAATAGCCAAACTCTTAATTTTTCAATCAAAATTGTTTAAATAATTAATAATTCTTGTAAATTTATAAAGCAACATAGAAAAGAGTTATCGGAAAGATATTCTCAGTTGACTCCGTAAAAAAATTGTGCCTATTCCTTAAAAAATACCCAAACCCTAAATATGTTTATGAAGACTGTTTACATAATTAATAATTATTGTAAATTTGCAAAGCTTCATAGAACAGAGTCATCGGAAGGATATTCTTAGTGAATATTGTAACAGAAATTTAGCCTATTCGTTGAAAAATAGCCAAACTCTGAAGTTGTTCATGCAAATTGTTTGAATTATTAATAATTATTGTAAATTTACGAAGCAACATAGAAAAGTGTCATCAGAAAGACATTCGTAGTTGACTTTGTAAACAAACTGTACCTATTCCTTGAAAAATAGCCAAACTCTAAATATGTTTATGAAAATTGTTAAAATAATTAATAATTATTATATATTTGCAAGCTATCGTAGAAACGAATTATTGGAAATACATTCTTTCTTGATACCCTAAACTAATTTATCCTATTCGTTGCAAAAAGGCCAAGGTCCTTCTGAAAAGTTAAACAAAAATGTAAAGTTGGTTTTTAAATAAAAAATTAACAAAATTTATCAGAAAAAATCCAAACACAATAAAAAAATAAATGGTACTCAAAATTTCGAAAGTTTCAAACATTTTGAAATATAAATGAACTATGACAAAAGCGTTAAATCGAAAATGAATCTTTCAAAATACGAATAAAATATTAAAAATGTTAATTAAAAGCCTTCTTTTTAAAAAATGCGTGAAAGGAATCGATATATACCGAAGTATAAATGCATATACTTCCACTAAGCTTCTTATGAAAACAAACATCTCGAGTCCAAATAAACACAGAACGCCCATGGTCGATGAGAGCGCCTTATGGTTAACTAAGTAACGGTAACGGTAACTAAACGACGAATACCAACTTTCAAAGATAGGATAGTTAATATTTCAACCAAAATGATGAATTTTCAACTAAACTGATGAATCTTCAATTAAAATAGTTCAATTTTCATTTAAAAAAATATATTTTACAACAAAAAAAACTAATTTTCAATCAAAGACGTGAATATTCAATAAAAATGATGAATTTTCAACAACAAAATAATTGTTTAACAAAGACGATCAGTCTTCAACCAAAAAAGATAACTTTTTAACCAGATAGTTCAACTTTCGACCAAAATGATGAATCTTCAATTAGAATATGTAGTTCCATTTTCAATTTAAAAAGTTATTTAAAAAAAAACTAATGTTAAATTAAAGCGGTGAAATTTAAAATTAAATTATAAATCTTCAAAAAAATTTGATTAACAGTGTGGTTCAACCTTCAACCATACAGATCAATTTTAATACTTATAAAAAAAATTTTATTCAATGAAAATGATGAATTTTCAACAACAACAAATAATTTTTTAACAAAGTGGATCAGCCTTCAACCAAAAAAGATAACTTTTTAACCAAATAGTTCAACTTTCAACCAAAATGATTAATCTTCAATTAGAATATGTAGTTCAATTTTCAATTTAACAAACTATTTTTTAACACAAAAAAAAAAACTAATTTCCAATCAGAGATGAATTTTCAATTATAATTATGAATCTTTAACAAAAAAATTAATTTTTAAACAAAGTGGTTCAACCTTCAATCATGCAGATCAATTTTTAACCAAAAAAGATGAATTTTCAACTAAAATTATGAATATTCAATTTCTCAATTTAGAAATTATGAATCTTAAAAAAAAAATTATTTTTTTTTAAAGTGGTTCAACCTACAACCGAGCAGATCAGTTTTCAACCAAACACTTGCATTTTTATTCCAAAAAGATGAAAATTCTACCAAAATCGATGTGTTTTCAAACCAAAAGACGAATTTTCAAAAAAAATAGTTGAACTTTGAACCAAAATGATGAATCTTCAATTAGAATATGTAATTCAATTTTCAATTTGAAAAATTATTTTTCAACAAAAAAGAAAAACAAATTTTCAATTAAAGAGGTGATTTTTTAAATTAAATTATAAATCTGCCAAAAAAAAAAAACAAAGTTATCCAACCTCCAACCATGCAGATCAATTTTCAACCAAAAAAGAAGAATTTTCAACAAAATAGTTAATCCTTCGCACAAAATGATGAATTTTCAACTAAAACGATGAATCTCCAATTAGAATAGTTCAATCTTCAATTTTTAAAAATATTTTATAACAAGAAAATCTAATTTTCAATCAAAGAGGTGAATGTTCAATGAAAATGATGAATTTTCAAAAACAACAAATAATTTTTTAACAAAGTGGATCAGCCTTCAACCAAAAAAGATAACTTTTTAACCAAATAGTTCAACTTTCAACCAAAATGATTAATCTTCAATTAGAATATGTAGTTCAATTTTCAATTTAACAAATTATTTTTTAACAAAAAAAAAACTAATTTCCAATCAGAGGTAAATTTTCATTTAAAATTATGAATCGTCAACAAAAAAATATTTTTTTTACAAAGTGGTTCAACGCTCAACCAAGCAGATCAATTTTCAACCAAAAAAGATGAAAAATTTCAAAGAAAATGATGAATTTTCTACTTAAATCATGAATGTATAATTGAAAAAGTTCTATTTATAATTTAAAAAAAATAACTTTTTAACCAAATAGTGAAATTTTCAGCTAAAAGGATGAATCTTAAATTAGAATAGTTCAATTTTCAATTTAAAAAATTATATTACGAGAAAAACTAATTTTCAATCAAAGAGGTGAATATTCAATAAAAATGATGAATTTTCAACAACAAAATAATTTTGTAACAAAGTGGACCAGCTTTAAACCAAAAAAAATACATTTTTAACCAAATAGCTCAACATTCAACCAAAATGATGAATCTTCAATTAGAATATGTAGTTCAATTTTCAATTTAAGAAATTATTTTTCAACCAAAAAAAAACTAATATTAAATTAAAGACGTGAATTTTTAAATTAAATTATAAATCTTCAAACCAAATATTTTTTAATAAAGTGGTTCAACCCTCAACCATGCAGATCAATTTTTGACCAAAAAGGATAAATTATCAACAAAATAGTTAAACTTTCAACCAAAATAATGAATTTTCAATCAAGGAGGTGAACTTTCAATTAAAATTATGAATCTCCAACAAAAAAAGAATTTTTTAACAAAGTGGTTCAACCTTCAACCATGCCGATCGATTTTCAACCAAAAAACATAAATTTTCAACCAAATAATGAAACTTTCAACCAAAATTATGAACCTTCAATTAGAATAGTTCAATTTTGAATTTGAAAAATTATTTTTCAACAAAAAAATCTAATTTTCAACAACAAGAAATAATGTTGTCACAAAGTGGTTCAATTTTCAACCAAGCAGATCAATTTTCAATCAAAAAAGATAAAAACTCTCAACTAACTTTTTAACAAAATAGTTCAATCTTCAACCAAAATGATGAATCTTCAATTAGAATAGTACAATTTTCAATTTAAAATATAATTTTTCAGCAACAACAAAACTAATCTTCAATCAAAGAGGTGTATTTTCAATTAAAATTATGAATCTTCAACAAACAAAATAATTTTGTAACAAAGTGGTTCAACCTTCAACCAAACAGATCAATATTCAACCAAAAAAGAAGAATTTTCAACAAAATAGTTCATCTTTCAACCAAAATGATGAATTTTCAACTAAAATGATGAATCTCCAATTATTTCTCAATTTGAAAAAATATTTTACAAGAAAAACTAATTTTCAATCAAAGAGGTGAACAATCAATAAAAATTATGAATTTTCAACCACAAAATAATTTTTTAACAAAGTGGTTCAGCCTTCAGCAAAAAAAGATCACTTTTTAACCAAATAGTTCAACTTTCAACCGAAATAATGAATCTTCAATTAGAATATGTAGTTAAATTTTCAATTTAACAAATTATTTTTTAACACAAAAAAAAACAACTAATTTTCAATCAGAGATGAATTTTCAATTATAATTATGAATCTTTAACAAAAAAATTAATTTTTAAATAAAGTGGTCCAACCTCCAACCATGCAGATCAATTTTTAACCAAAAAAGATAAATTATCAACAAAATAGTTAAACTTTCAACCAAAATGATGAGTTTTCAATCGAAGAGATGAATTTTGATTTAAATTTATGAATCGTCAACAAAAAAATAATTTTATAACAAAGTGGTTCAACGGTCAACCAAGCAGATCAATTTTCAACAAAAAAAAGAAGAATTTTCAACAAAAAAAGAAGAATTTTCAACAAAAGAGTTCATCTTTCAACCAAAATGATGAATTTTCAACTCAAATGATGAATCTCCAATTAGAATAGTTCATTTTTCAATTTAAAAAAATATTTTACAACAAGAAAAACTCATTTTCAATCAAAGAGGTGAATAATCAATAAAAGATCACTTTTTAATCAAATAGTTGATCTTTCAACCAAAATTATGAATCTTCAATTAGAATATGTAGTTCAATTTTCAATTTAAAAATTATTTAAAAAAAAACCATTAATTTTCAATTAAAGAGGTGAATTTCTAAATTAAATTATAAATCTTTTTAACAAAGTGGTTCAACCTTGAACCTTGCAGATCAATTTTTAACCAAAAAAGAAGAATTTTCAACAAAATAGTTAATCTTTCAACCAAAATGATGAATTTTCAATTAGAATAGTTCAATTTCCAATTAAAAACATTATTTTACAACAAGTAAAACTTATTATCAATCAAATAGGTGAATATTCAATAAATATGATGAATTTTCAACAAAAAATAATTTTTTAACAAAGTCGATCAGCCTTCAACCAAAAAAGATAACTTTTTAACAAAATAGTGCAATTTTAAACTAAAATGATGAATCTTCAATTAGAATAGTTCCATTTTCAATTTAAATAATTATTAACTAATTTTCAATCAAAGAGGTGAATTGTTAAATTAAATTATAAATCGACAAAAAATATATTTTTTTAAAGTAGTTCAACCTTCAACCATGCAGATCAATTTTTGACCAAAAAAGATCAATTATCGACAAAATAGTTAAACTTTCAACCGAAATGATGAAATGTCAACTAGAATGATGGTTCCTCAATTAGGATAGTTCCATTTTCAATTTAAAAAATTATTTTTCAACAAAAAAAAAACTAATTTTCAATTTAAATGATGGATTTTCAACAACAAGAAATAATTTTGCACAAAGTGGATCAGCCTTCATCCAAGCAGAACAATGTTCAACCAAAAAAGATAACTTTTTAACCAAATAGTTCAACTTTCAACCAAAATGATGAATCTTCAATTAGAATATGTAGTTCAATTTTCAATTTAAGAAATTATTTTTCAACAAAACAAAAACAAACTAATTTTCAATCAGAGAGGTGAATTTTCAAATAAAATTATGAATCTTCAACAAAAAAATAATTTTTTAATAAAGTTGTTCAACATTCAACCAAGCAGATCAAGTTTCAACCAAAAAATAGGAGTTTTCGACAAAATGATGAATTTTTAACTAAAATCATGCATCTTTAGTAGAAATAGTTCAATTTATAATTTTTTTAAATAACTTTTTAACCAAATAGTTCAACTTTTAACCAAAATGATGAATTTTGAACTAAAATGATGAATATTCAATTAGAATAGTTCAATTTTTAATTTAAAAAATTATTTTTCAACAAAAAAAACGAATCTTCAATTAAAATGATGAATTTCCAATAAAATAATAAAATTTTATGAATTTCCAATAAAATAATAAAATTTTATACCCAATAATCAAATTGTTAACCAAAAAAGATTAATTCTTAACCAAAAATATAATAAAAGAGTTTTCAACCAAAAATAATTAACTTTTAAACAGAAAAGGTTGAATTTACAACCCTAAAATGTGAATTTTCAACCAAATAGTTGAATTTTTAATCCAAAAAGACAAACTTATAACAAAACAGTTAAATTTTCAACAAAAAATGATACATTTTTAATAAAATTGTTGAATTTTCTGTAAAATAAAAACAAATTTACAACAAAACCGTTGTATTTTCAACCAAAATGGATAAATTTTTGATTAAAAATCAAATAGTTCAATTTTCAGTTTAAAAACTTTATTTCCAACCAAATAGTTGAATTTTCAACTAAAAAAGATAAATTCTAAATCAAAATAACAATAGTTTAATTTTCAGTTGAAAAACTTAATTTTCAATAAAAAAATAAACGAATTCTCAATCAACCAAAAAATTAATTTTTAACAAAAGCAGTTCAACTTTCATCCAAGTAGTTGCATTTCCATCCAAAAAAGATTTCAATTTTAAACGAAAAAACTTGAATTCAACAAAAAAAAATATCGAATTTTCAAATAAAATAGTATAATCCTTAACCGAAACAGGTTTATTTTCAACCAAATAGTTGTATTTTTAACTAAAAAAGATTAACAGATTAAAAGTGATGAATTTTCCAACCAAAAAAACGAAATTTCAACAAAAGAGTTTAATTTTCAACCGAGAAAGATTCTTCAGTCAACAAAGAAAAAAAATTTCAACTAAATTATTAAATTTTCAAACCAAAACGACGAATTTTCTACAAAACTGTTGAATTTTCAGCCCAAAAACGATGACTTTTTAAAGAAAATTGTTAGTTTTCACACAATAATTTAATTTTCAAACAAAAAAAAACATTTTTAATCAAAAGGATTATTACATAATAACATTTCATAATAAAAATACACGTTTATTGAAAACGATATTATATTACAATTGAATTTTATTTCAAAATTTTTTTCATTGAAATTCTGTAGATGTTTCATAAATAATTTAACCTTCTTTAAAAACAAATATACTTTTGTGTAAACACAATTTGGATTTATCCAGAAAACAGGTATAAACTGCGTCATTGTTTTTATCAAGATGACTCATGTTTAATAGTTTAATTGACTGTTATAAAAATTTCGAAATATTTGCATGATATTCTTCTAAATGTAGAAACACTGTAAATTCGAATTTTCTCGAATTTTTAACATGAATTCTTATTTCAGAAACGTTAACAGTTCAAAATTGCAAAAATTTTAAGCGTTTTATGAAAAACGCTACATTTCTAAACGACTCATTACAAATTTTGTATTCTAAGCTTAAAATTTGAAATTTAAAGCTGAAATACTTTACACTTTCATAAAATATGAGAAAATGTTCCAGGATGGCCTTTTAATCAAAGAAAGACATTTTAATTTTAAACTTTTAAAATTTAAGTTTAAAAGTTTTTTAATTCACAAATATTGTATTCAAATGCTCAATAAATTTAATAATCTTAAATTAAAAGTTAAATTATTTTTATTTTAAATAGTTTACAAATCCTTGAAATGCCTGCAAATTTTATTTCAAAAAATTTACATGCTGTTTTACATTTTAAATTATTTTTGAAATTTTTTCAGAACTTCTAAACATCTTTTAAAATTATTGGATTTGTTCGTAACATTAAAAAAAAATACAATTTCGTAAATCTTTCTAAATGTTTTTAAATATTCTCTTGAAATTAATTTTTCAAAATAAAAAATCATTTTCAATTTTCCTAGGAATCCTAAGGAAATGTTTTTTATTCTTTCGAAGCCTTTCAAAATTCTTAAAAAGCTCCTAGATTTTTAGTTCGAAATCTGCAAAAATCTATATTTTGTTTAAATTAGGCCGTGCTCTATATAGAACAATTAAAAATGTAATGTTCAAAGTTTAGTTGTTTTGTTTTTAGTTTTGAATATTTGATTTATAATTACTGATTTTAAATGAACAGTCAGACATTTCTAAATATTAGGTAATTGTTCTTTTTCTTAATTAAAATATTTCAAATTGAATGGTTTAAAAATGGAACATTTTAGACTGAAACAATATTTGAAATTTAATAAAATCCTTTAATTCTGAATATATTATTTTTAAGCTTTTTTAAAATCGAAAATAGTTTATAAAGTTTCAATCCGGCGTTTACATTTGCTTAACTAATAAGATTTTCCAATTGAAACAGTTTAATTTTTAACGTTAAAATCTGGATTAATTGGTATTTACAGTCGATCAACTAAAAATATTTTTTATCTAAAATCTTCGATTACAAACGCTTCTAATTTTTAATTGTTTGGGTCTTTAAAACTGAATTTGAAAATTCTTTTAATTAAAATGTACGCTTAAAAATTAAAATAGAAAATTTTTAAGAAGCAAAATGTTTGAATTACGCATTCTAAACTGAATGATATCATAATTGAAAAAGATAACAATTTAACTAAATTATATAAAAAACGGTTGAAATCAAAGTTGGACGGTGAAAAAAAAATTCACTGTCATTTCTCATTTGTTGAATTTACAACACAAAAATATGCATTTTCTACTAAAATAATTGAATTTTTGGCTAAAAAAAGATGAGAAAAACGGAAAAACTACATTTTTAGTAAAAAAAATTAATTTTCAACAACAACAAAAAACTAATTTTTAACCAAATTTCTTAAATTTTCAACCAAAGAAAAAATATAAATAAATTTTTAACTACCTAGTTGAATTTTCAATCAGAAAGAGTAACTTTCTATAAAAAAAGACACATTTTCAACCAAACTGATGAATTTTCAACCAAAAAGATTAATTATCAAAAAAATTTCAACAAAGAGTGGAATAGTTTAATTTTTAGTTTAAATAATTAATTTTCAATTTTAAAAAACCAATTTTCAACCAAATAAATTAAATATCAGCCAAAAGGATTAATTTTGTACCAACAAAAAATAATTTATTCACCTCTGACTTTTTACTCAGTTAGAGAAATAAGTTTTTAACCAAATAAAATAAATTTTCAACAAAATAGTTGAATTTTTACCAAAACAAATTAATTTTCAATTTAAAAAAACTAATTCTCAACCAATGAGATAAATTTTAAACAAAAAAAATTCATTTTATACCCAAAAAGAATCATGTTTAATAAAATAGATGAACTTCAAAAACAAATCTTTCAATGGAATTTTCCACCTAATAGTTAAATTTCAAACGAAAAGTTGAATTAGTCACCAAGAAGATTAATATTCTACAACAAAAGACAAAGTTTTAACAAAATACAGAAATTTTCAAACAAATAGTTGAATTTTGAAGAAAATTGATGTTCATCTAAATATGCAAAATAAATTAAAAAATAATAATAATTTAATACATTTATGTGACAAATACGTCCAGAAAAAACGCGCACAATGTTCTGATTCATTAAATTTTTGTATTCCTAAAACTAATGTTTTTGTATTACATAGTAATAACATTTCATAATGAAAAACGCTTTTTTGAAATCGAGATTATTTTATACTTGAATTTTATTTCAAAATGTTTTCATTGAAAATCTGTAGATATTTCACAAGTAATTTCACCTTCTTTAAAAACAAATATACTCTTATGTACACATAATTTGGATTCATACAAGGCTGATAAAAACTCCGCAGCAATATTCGTATACAGAAATCAACCTATAAACTACGTCATTGTTCTTATCACGATGACTCATTTATAATATTTCAATTAACTCTTATAAAAATTTCGTACAGATTTAAATTATAATCTTCTAAATGTAGAAAAAACTGGAAATTAAAATTCTCTTCAATTTTTAAGACAATAAAATTTCAATGTTTCATGAATTTTAATTATTTTAAAATCCAAGCAGTTTTTAAACGATCCATTACAATTTTTTGTATTCTAAGGCTAAAATTTAAAATTGAAAAATACGAAATTCTTTTTTTTTTCATAAAATATGGAAAATTGCGAAAGAAATTCTCACTCATCCCTTCCAACTCAATAAAAATTATAAAAACAAGGGCCTCTTCCAATTTAGAAAAACAATTAAAAACTAAAATTCCCTAACTAAAAATTAAGAAAATTAACTAAAAATTCTACCCTCTTCCAATTCAGAAAATATTTGAAAACAAAGCGATCCCCCCTTCAAAATAAAAATATTTCCCTCTTCCAATTCAGAAAAAATGGTTTAATTTAAAATGTTACATTCTTTTTGAGTTGGATTCTGTTTTAGACATTATTATTATTTATTATTACTTATTATTACCAATTCATTCAATATGGAAAATGGTTGAAAAACTAAAAGCTGCTTCAAGTGGACAAAGTTACTAAAATTGGTCAGAATTGAAATTAAAAATCAAAATAAAATTATGTAAAACAATAAATTATCATTTAATATAAAATTTAATAAATTGAAAGGATCTACTCACCAGAACCACACACCACGAAAATAAAAAGTGCCAAGAGCCAGGGTCCTACAGGACTCGATTCTTCCTGTACTTTCTGCAAAAAAACACCATTCTCGTAAATTTATTTCGCCAACCAAAAATACTTAAACCCAAAATTATTAACAAGAACTAAATCAACATTAAATCGTTTATAATATTTTTTTTTATATAAAAAAGGACACAAATTTTCAATTTGTGTCTACTCAAATCATGAAAAAAATTTCCTGACAATTCAAAGTATTAAATAATACAAGAAATAACCCCTTTTATTATCCATTTGTTATTAAAAATCGGCACTAAATTTCAAAAATTTTATAATTTCACTGGCCGAAAAATTTCATTTTCAAAATAAATTAAGTAATATTTTTTATAGAATCTTTTATAAATTAAGTAAAACAATTTCAGATTCAAATTAAAAAATTTCAAATTTATTTATTTATATAAACCAAAAAAGATGACTTTTATACTGTAAAAGATGATTTTTCGATCCAAAAGAATGAATTTTCAACAAAACAGTTGAATTTTCGATCAAAAAGATGACTTTATAACAAAATGGTTCAATTTTCCACCGTCAAGATGAATTCTCAACCATTTTCAAACAAAAAATATTAAACTTCAACAAGAAGAACTTTCATTTTCAACCAAATAATTGAATTTTGTATAAATCAGTTGAATTTTCGAATAAAAAGATGAAATATCAATAAAATACTTAAAGTTTCAACAAGAGTTGAATTTTTAACCAAATATTTGAATTTTCTACCTACAAAGGTAAATTTTCCCCCAAATAGTCCAATTTTCAAACAAAAGAAATTAACCTCAACAAAAAACAGTTGCATTTCCATAAAAATATTTGAATTTTTAATTAAACAGTTGCTTTTATAATCAAATAGTTGAATTTTCACCCTAGAAAGATGAAATCTCAAGATAAAATGTAATACTAGATATTTCAACCAAAAAATGTGAATTTTTTACAAAAGATTTGTACCAAAAGAGATGAATTTTAGATCCAAAAAGACGAATTTTCAACCAAGAAGATTAATTTTCTACCAAAAATATAAATTTTCAACAAAATGCATTAATTTTGAAAAAAGCAGTTGAATTTTCAACTAAAAAAGATACATTTCCAACCAAAAATGGAAAATTTCAGTAAAGAAAGGATTTTTCAACAATAAAAAAAACGAATATTCGGAAAAATAGACAAATTTCCAACCGAACTTTCGAACTTTCAAGCCAAAAAACAATTTTTCTATAAAACAGTTGAATTTTCAACCTGAAAATATGAATTTCCAACGAAACAGTTTATTTTTTAACCACAAAAAAGGAATTTACTAAAAAAATTTTTAACGAAATGGTTGAACCTTCAACCAATTAGTTGAATTTTCAACCTTCAAGGATCAATACTCAACCAAATGGTCGGATTTCCAAGCAAAAAATATTAAACTTCAAACCGAAATAGTTGCATTTTAAAATAAATAATTGAATTTTTAGAGACAGTTGAATTTTCAATAAAACTGTTGAATTTTCGACCAAACAAGATATCTTTTTAACAAGACAATATAATAATAAAATTTTCAAAAAAATAGTTGAATTTTTAACAAAACAATTAAATTCTCAACAAAAGTGTAACAGTTGATATTTTAACCAAAAAATATGAAATTTCTACCAAAAGAGATCAATTTTAAAACAAAACAAAAAGGAAAATTTTCAAGAAAATACATGAATTTAAAGAAAAAACAGTTGCATTTTTAATTAAAAATGGAAACGGTAAACTTGCAAGCCAAACGATGAATTTTCTGTAAAACAGTTGAATTATCAACCCAAAAATATGGCTTTTTAACAGAAAGGTGAATTTCCAATTTAAAAAAAAAAATAATTTTCAATCCAAAAGTATGTTCTGTTCAAATAGACGAATTTTCAAAAAGACAGTTGAATTTTCAATCAAAGAGATGTATTTTTAACAAAAATGATGAATTTCCTGTAAAACAGTTAAATTTTAAACCCGAAAATATGAGTTTTTAACAAAAAGATGAATTTTTAACCAAAAGATGAACTTACAACAAAAAGATGATTTTTCAATCCAAAAGAATGTTCTGTTTAAATAACCGAATTTTCAACAAACCAGTTTGAATTTTCAAACCAAAAATATGTCTTATTAACAAAAAAGATGAATTTTCTGTAGTACAGTTAAATTTGAACCCGAAAATATGAATT
>CAKNYM010046788.1:0-18188 GCA_932195095.1 Andricus curvator | reverse complement strand
ATGAATTTTCTGTAGTACAGTTAAATTTGAACCCGAAAATATGAATTTTCAAACCAAAAATATGAATTTTCAAACCAAAAATATGAATTTTAAACAAAAGATGAATTTTTAACAAAAAGATTAATCTTCAATCCAAAAGAATATTCTGTTCAAATAGACGAATTTTCAACCAAAAAGATATCGGTTTTAATAAAAAGGTGAACCTTATGTAAAACAGTTCAATTCTCAAGCCGAAAATATGAATTTTCAACCAAGAAATGAATTTTAATTCCAAAAGAAAAACTTTTGAAATAGACGAATTTGTAACAAAAATAGATGAATTTTCTGTAAAACAGTTAAATTTTCAACCCGAAAATATGAATTTTCAATCCAAGAGAATATTCTGTTCAAATAGACGAATTTTCAACCAAAAAGATATCTTTTTTAATAAAAAGGTGAACTTTATGTAAAACAGTTAAATTATCAAGCCAGAAATATGAATTTTCAACCAAGAAATGAATTTTAATTCCAAAAGAAAGACTGTTCAAATAGACGAATTTTCAACCAAAATAGACAAACTTTCTGTAAAACAGTTAAATTTTCAACAAAAATATGAATTTTCAATCCAAAAGAATGTCCTGTTCAAATAGACTAATTTACAACAAAAATAGACAAACTTTCTGTAAAACAGTTAAATTTTCAACAAAAATATGAATTTTCAATCCAAAAGAATGTTCTGTTCAAATAGACGAATTTTCAACAAAACAGTTGAATTTTCAACCAAAAAGATGTCTCTTTTAACAAAAAATATGAATTTTCAACCAAGAAATGAATTTTAATTCCAAACGAAAGACTGTTGAAATAGACGAATTTTTTAACAAAAATAGTGAATTTTCAGTAAAACAGTTACATTTTGAATTAAAAAAAAAGGAATTTTCAATCCAAAAGAATGTTCTGTTGAAATAGGCGAATTTTCAACGAAACAGTTGAATTTTCAACCAAAAAGATGTCTTTTTAACGAAAAAAATGAATTTTCTGTAAAACAGTTAAATTTTCAAACCGAAAATATGCATTTTCAATCAAGAAATGAATTTCAATTCCAAAAGAAAGACTGCTCAAATGGACGAATTAAAAAAATAGATGAATTTTCTGTAAAACAGTTAAATTTTCTACCCAAACATATGAATTTTCAAACCAATCAATGTTCTGTTCAAATAGACGAATTTTCACCAAAATAGTTGAATTTTCAACCAAAAAGATGTCTCCTTGACTAAAAATATGAATTTTCTATAAAACAGTTAAATTTTCTATCCAAAAATATGAATTTTCAACCCAAAAGAATGTTATGTTCAAATAGACGAATTTTCAACAAAATAGTTGAATTTTCAACTAAAAAGATGTCTCTTTGACAAAAAATATGAATTTTCTGTAAAACCGTTAAATTTTCAACCAAGAAATGAATTTCAATTCCAAAAGAAAGGCTGCTCAAATAGACGAATGACAAAAACAGATGAATTTTCTGTAAAAAAGTTAAATTTTCAACCCAAAAATATGAATTTTCAATCCAAAAGAATGTTCTGTTCAAATAGACGAATTTTCAACAAAACAGTTGAATTATCAACCAAAAAGGTGGATTTTAACAAAAAAGATTATTTTTCTGTAAAACAGTTAAATTTTTCAAATAAAAATAGGAATTTTCAACCAAGAAATGAATTTTTATTTCAAAAGAAAGACTGTTCGAATAGACGAATTTTTAACAAAAATAGATGAATTTTCTGTAAAACAGTTAAATTTTCAACAAAAATATGAATTTTCAATCCAAAAATGTTCTGTTCAAATAGACGAATTTTTAACATAACAGTTGAATTTTCAATCAAAGAGATGTCTCTTTAACAAAAAATATGAATTTTCTGTAAAACAGTTAAATTTTTAACCCAAAAATATAAATTTTCAACAAAAAGATGAATTTTTAATCCAAAAGAATGTTCTGTTTAAATAGATGAATTTTCAACAAAACAGTTGAATTTTCAACCAAAAAGATGTCTCTTCAACAAAAAATATGGATCTTCAACCACAAAATGAATTTTTATTCCAAAAGAATGACTCTTCAAATAGACGAATTTTTAATAAAAATAGATGAATTTTCTGTAAAGCAGTTAAATTTTCACCTCAAAAATATGAATTTTCAACAAAAACATGAATTTTCAACCAAAAAGATGTATTTTTAACAAAAATATGAATTTTCTGTAAAACAGTTAAATTTTCAACCCAAAAATATGAATTTTAAATCCAAAAGAATGTTCTGTTCGGATAGATGAATTTTCAACCAAAAAGATGTCTCTTAACAAAAAAATATGAATTTTCTGTAAAACAGTTACATTTTTAAACCGAAAATATGAATTTTCAACCAAGAAATGAATTTTAATTCCAAAAGAAAGACTCCTCAAATAGACGAATTTAAAAAAAAATAGATGAATTTTCTGTAAAACATTTAAATTTTCAACCTAAAAATATGAACTTTCAACAAAAAGATGAATTTTTAATCCAAAAGAATTTTCTATTCAATTAGACGAATTTTCAACCAAAAAGATGCCTTTTTTAACGAAAATAGATTTTCAATCCAAAAGAATGTTCTGTTTAAATAGACGAATTTTCAACAAAACAGTTGAATTTTCAACCAAAAAGACGCCTTTTTTACAAAAAAGATGAATTTTCAATCCAAAAGAAGGTTCTGTTCAAATAGACGAATTTTTAACAAAAAAAGATGAATTTTCTGTAAAACATGTAAATTTTCAACCCAAAAATATGAACTTTCAACAAAAAGATGAATTTTTAATCCAAAAGAACTTTCTGTTCAATTAGACGAATTTTCAACCAAAAAGATGCGTTTTTTTACAAAAAAGATGAATTTTCAATCCAAAAGAATTTTGTGTTCAAATAAGTGAATTTTTAACAAAAAAAGATAAATTTTCTGTAAAACAGTTAAATTTTAAACTCAAAAATATGAATTTTCAACAAAAAAGATAATTTTTAACGAAATATTCACCAAAAAAATCTTAACGCAGCTTCGAATGGTAAGCTAGTTATCAAGTTTTATCCAAAAAAATTGATAAAATTGCAAAAAGGATGCAGAAAAATAGCGTAAAATACTTTTTTTTTCGTTTTTACAATTTTAAAATCAATGTGTGAGCACAAGATATTTTGTTCTGAGGTCTAAAACATTTTCAGCCCATTAAAAAAACAATTATTTTGCCATGTATTCTGATCATAAAAAATTATTTTCTGCCCTAAAATACTGCAAAACCCCCCAATTATCCTTAAATGCGAATTTTCAACAAAAAAATAAATTTTCAATCCAAAAGAAGGTTCTGTTCAAATAGATAAATTTTCTGCAAAACAGTTGAATTTTCAACCAAAAATATGTCTCTTTAACAAAAAATATGAATTTTCTGCAAAACAGTTAAATTTTCAAACCGAAAATATGAATTTGCAACCAAAAAATGAATTTTAATTCAGAAAGAAAGACTCTTCAAATAGATAAAATTAAAAAAAAAAAGATGAATTTTCTGTAAAACAGTTTAATTTTCAACCCAAAAATATGAATTTTCAATCCAAAAGAATGTTCTGCTCAAATAGACGAATTTTCAACAAAACAGTTGAATTCTGAACCAAAAAGATGTCTCTTTAACAAAAAATATGAATTTTCTGTAAAACAGTCAAACTTTCAACCCAAAAATATGAATTTTCAACAAAAAGATGAATTTTCAAACCAAAAGAATGTTCTGTTCAAATAGACGAATTTTCAACAAAACAGTTGAATTATCAACCAAAATGGTGTCTTTTTAACAAAAAAGATTAATTTTCTGTAAAACAGTTGAATTTTCAACCAAAAAAGGAATTTTAATTCCAAAAGAAAGACTGTTCAAATAAACGATTTTTTTCAACAATATATGAATTGTCCCTAAAACAGTTACATTTGCAACCCAAAAATATGAATTTTTATTCCAAAAGAATATTCTGTTCAAATAGACAAATTTTCTACAAAAGAGTTGAAATTTCAACTAAAAAGATGTCTTTTAAACAAAACAAAAATATGAAATTTCTGTAAAACAGTTAAATTTTCAACCCAAAAATATGAATTTTCAAACAAGAAATGAATTTTAATTCCAAAAGAAAGACTTCAAATAGACGAATTTAAAAAAAAAAAAAAAAAATTAATTTTCTGTAAAACAGTTAAATTTTCAACTCAAAAATATCAATTTTCAATAAAAAAGATAATTTCTAACGAAACCTTACCAAAAAAAATCTTAACGCAGCTTCAAAAGGTAAGCTAGTTTCCCAGTTTTATCCAAAAAAATTGATAAAAATTGCAAAAATGATGCAGAAAAATCAATGTGTGAGCACAATATATTTTATTCTGAGGTCTAAAACATTTTCAGCTCATTAAAAAAACAATTATTTTGCCATGTATTCTGATCATAAAAAATTATTTTCTGCCCTAAAATACTGCAAAAAATCCCAATTATCCTTATTTTATTCTTAAAAATTGTTGCTGAAACTAAAGATATTTGTTTATTTATTATATCCATTGTAAGGATTAATTTTGACACCTACTTATCCTCCCTATTGAAAAAAAAATCCATACGCCCTGATAACCCTGGATAAAAATTCTTCACAATTTCAAAAGCATTCAAAAATTGTCCACTCATATGTAAACCACACTTTTTGTGCTAAAATGCCAAAATTTGCACGAAACTTATTGTTTTCGGAGCACCGCGAGCGTTCCAGATGGTGCGAATTATAACCTCAAAATCGCGAAAAAGTAGAAGAATTGTAAATAAATGACAGTAGAGCTCGAAACCCGAAGGGAAAATCATAATCTAGAAAGAACCGGGGCACCTAATTTTGACCTTTACATTGAAATGATCAACAGCTGTTTGAGAAACGTCAACTGAAAGAGACGAAAACGTTGCTAAGACTCACCGAAGATTTTGGAACGTTCCCTCTTTGCGTGATGTTTTTGGTTGCCTTTTCGTTGGCGATGCGCATTCTCTGTTTTGGAGCCATTTTTTCTTCTGAGGAATGTGAGTGGAGATCGTTTACTGAGAGCACCAGCACCGGTTGACAGGAAACTGACAGGAGCAATCCGATGTGTCAGGCGGTCTTTCTCGCATCGAAGATTCGATGGAAATCTCTCTTCCACGCAACTTATCTCAGTTCCGCTAACGTCAACAGTGCGCAGCCGCACTACGCCACCGTGGCACTACGGAAAAACGCGTGGCACTGCTGCTCGTAAACATTCCAGTACTGCTGGGTTCAAACTACGGACTAAAATATCATTTTTTAAATTACTTTAATAATTTTTTAATCGATCAATTTTGTCCTATTGAAATTATTACACTATTTTTGGAATAATTGAGTATATAAGATTTTTCTTTAGAAATAGGGCAATGGTAATTATTTTCAGATGCTCATTTGATTAAAGATGCGTTGAATGGCGGGCGATATGAATGAATCTTTTCCATTTATACGAATTTTCAACTGTTGAACATTATAGAAAATTGAGTGTTCATCAATTTGGAATTTTTTAATTCTCTTCAATTTTCTAATGTTGAAAATTGATAACAAATTTGAATCGAATTTTCATTCGTTTAATTTTCATTTGTTTAATTTTCATTTGTTGAATTTTGAACTGTTGAAAATACATTAAATTTTTTTTTTAGTTTTCTTCAATTTTCAATTCTTTTTTTCCAATTTTCGACTATTGAAAATCAATGAAAAGTCAAAATTGAACTTTTATTTGTTAAATTTTTATTGGTTGAATTTGGAAGAAATAGAATTTCAAATGTTGGAAATTGTTAAATTTATCAACTGCAGAAACTTCAATTAAGAAACCTTTAAATTTTCTTCAATTTGCAACTGTTGAAAAATCAATTTCTTTAAATTTGTAACTGTTGGATATTAATAAAAAAAATTTATTGAATTTTTATTTGTTTCATTTTCATTTGTTGAATTTTTAACTGTTGAGAATTGGAAGAAATAGAATTTTCAACTGTTGAAAATTAAACTTTAAATTTTCTACAATTTTCAACAATTGAATTTTGAACTGTTGAAAATTTAAATATCAATTTTCAACAGTTAAATTTATCAACTGTAGAAACTTCAATTTTGCAAAATTTTAAATTTTCTTCAATTTTCAACTGTTGAAAAATCCATTTTTTTTTAATTTTCTTCAATTTTCAACTATCTAAAAGTGATAAAAATTACAAATTGAATCTTTATTTGTTTAATTTTCATGTGTTGGATCTTTAACTGTTGAAAATTCGAAGAAATAGAATTTTCAACTATTGAAAATTCAATTTTTAATTTTTATTCATTATTCAGTAATTGAATTTTCGTCTATTGAAAATGCAATTTTCCTCAATTTTGAATTTAAAAACTATAAATTTTCTACAATTTTCAACGGTTGAAAAATCAATTTTTTTAAATTTTCTTCAATGTTCATCTGTTGAAAAATAAATTTTTTCAAATTTTCTTCACTTTTCAACTGTTGAATAATCAATTAAATTTTTTTTCAATTTTCTTCAATTTTCAATTGTTGGAAATTAATAAAAAATTAAAATCGAATTTTTATTTGTTTAATTTTTACTGTTGAAAGATGATAATTCAATTTTCAATTTTTATTCAGCTTTCGATACTTGAATTTTTGGGGTATTGAAAATACAATTTTCCTCAATTTTCAACAGTTGCATTTTAAACTCTTGAAAATGTAAGTATCAATTTTCTTAATTTTCAACAGTTAAATTTGTCACTGTAGAAAAATCAATTTTTTTCAAAAAAATTTCAATTTTTAAATGTTGAAAAATTAATTTCTTCAAATTTTGAACTGTTGATAATTAATAAAAAAACTTAATTGAATTTTCATTTGTTGAATTTTTAACTGTTGAAAAATCTATTTGTTTTTACTTTTCAATTTTCTTTAATTTTCAACCGTTGAAAAATCAATATTTAAAAATTTTTCATTTTCTTCAATTTTCAACTAATGAAAATTATTGAAAAAATTGAAAATTCAATGTTCATTCAGTTTTCAATCATTAAATTTTCGACTATTGCGAATGAAATTTTTCTCAATTTTCAACAGCTAAATTGTCAACATTTTAAAACAAAATTTAAAAAAAAAATTAATTTTCTTCAATTTTCGACTATTGCGAATGAAATTTTTCTCAATTTTCAACAGCTAAATTGTCAACATTTTAAAACAAAATTTAAAAAAAAATTAATTTTCTTCAATTTTCAACAGTTGAGAATTCACTTTTTCTCAATGTTCAACAATTAAATTTGAAAAGGTTGAAAATTGAAGAAAATTTTAAAATTGAATTTTAAACAGTTGAAAATTCAATTTTTTTTTTAATTAATAAGTTTGAAAAAATTTTCTTTTTCTTCAATTTTCAACTGTTGAAAATTATTAAAAAGTTGAATTTTGATTTGTTCAATTTTAGACTTTTGAAAATACATTTTTTTTTATTTCCTCCAATTTTCAACTGTGAAAAATTTTATTTTACTCAATTTTCAACAGTTTAATTTTAAAATGTTGAAAATGTCATCAACAATTTTCTTCAATTTTCAAGAATTATATTGTCAACTGTTGAAAATTAAATTTTAATTTTTGTTTTAATTTTCTTCAATTTTCAATTCTTTTTTTCAATTTTCAACTATTGAAAATCAATGAAAAGTCATAATTGAGTTGAAAAATCAATATTTAAACATTTTCTTCACTTTTCAACTAATGAAAATTATTGAAAAAGTTGAAAATTCAATTTTCATTCAGTTTTCAATAATTAAATTTTCGAATATTGCAAATGAAATTTTTCTCAATTTTCAACAGCTAAATTGTCAACATTTTAAATTACAATTTAAAAAAAAATTTATTTTCTTCAATTTTCAACAGTTGAAAATTCACTTTTTCTCAATGTTCAACAGTTCAATTTTAAAAGGTTCAAAATTAAAGAAAATTTTAGCATTGAATTGTCAACAGTTGAAAGTTGAATTTTTTTAAATTAATAAGTTTTAAAAAAAATTCATTTTCTTCAATTTTCAACTGTTGAAAATTAATAAAAAGATGGATTTTGATTTGTTGAATTTTAAACTCTTGAAAATTCATTTTATTTTATTTTCAACTGTTAAAAATTTAATTTTACTCAATTTTCAACTGTTGAAAATAGAAAGAAATAAAATTTCAAATCTTGGAAATTGTTAAATTTATGAACTGTAGAAACTTCAATTATAGAAACTCCATTGTTGAAAATTAATAAAAAAAATTTATGTGTTTAATTTTCATTTGTTGAATTTTTAACTGTTGAAAATTGGAAAAAAATAGAATTTCCTACTGTTGAAAATTCAATTTTCATCCAGTTTTAAATAATTGAATTTTCGACTATTGAAAATGCAATTTTCCTCCATTTTTAACAGTTGAATTTGTAAACTGTAGAAAATTGAATTTTCAAAAACTTCAAATGTTCTTCAATTTTCAACTGTTAGAAAATCTTTTTTTTTTTTAATTTTCAATTCTCTTCAATTTTTAACTTTTTAAACATCAATTTTTTTAAATTTTCTTAAATTTTCAACTATTGAAAAATCAATTTTTGTCAATTTTCAATTTTCAACTGTTGAAAATTCAATTTTAAATTTTTATTCAGTTTTTAATCATTGAAGTTTTGACTATTGAAAATGCAATTTTCCTCAATTTTGAACAGTCGAATTTTAAACTGTTGAAAATTTAAGTATCAATTTTCTTCAATTTTCAACAGTTAAATTTGTCACTGTAGAAAAATCAATTTTTTCAACAAAAATTTCAATTTTTAAATGTTGAAAAATTAATTTCTTTAAATTTTCAACTGAAAATTGGAAGAGATAGAATTTTAAACTGTTGAAAACTGAACGTTCAATTTTCTACCATTTTCAACAGTTGAAAATTCACTTTTCCTCAATGTTCAACAGTTATATTTTAAAAGGTTGAAAATTGAAGAAAAATTTAAAATTGAATTGTCAAAAGTTGAAAAATTCAATTTTTTTAAATTAATGAGTTCAAAAATTTTTTCATTTTCTTCAGTTTTCAACTGTTGAAAATTACTAAAAAGTTGAATTTTGATTTGTTGAATTTTAAACTTTTGAAAATACATTTTTTTTATTTCCTCCAATTTTCAACTGTGAAAAATTTTATTTTATTCAATTTTCAACAGTTTAATTTTAAAATGTTGAAAATTTCATTAACAATTTTCTTCAATTTTCAACAATTATATTGTCAACTCTTGAAAATTCACTTTAAATTTTTTTTTAATTTTCTTCAATTTTCAGATATTTTTTCTCAATTTTCAATTATTTTTTTTTCAATTTTCAACTATTGAAAATCAATGAAAAGTCAAAATTGAACTTCTATTTGTTGAATTTTTATTTGTTGAATTTTCAACTGTTGAAAATTGGAAGAAATAGAATTTCAAATCTTGGAAATTGTTAAATTTATCAACTGTAGAAACTTCAATTATAAAAACTTTAAATTTTCTTCAATTTGCAACTGTTGAAAAATCCATTATTTTAAATTTCTCTTTAATTTTCAACGGTTGAAAAATCAATATTTTTATATTTTCTTCAATTTTCCATTGTTGAAAATTAATTAAAAAAATTTATTGAATTTTTATTTGCTGAATTTTTAACTTTTGAAAATTGGAAGAAATACAATTTTTAACTGTTGAAAATTCAATTTTCAATTTTCATCCAGTTTTCAATAATTTAATTTTCGACTATCGAAATTGCAGTTTCCCGAATTTTAAACAGTTCAATGTGTAAACTGTAGAAAATTAAATTTTTAAAAACTTCAAATTTTCTTCAACTTCAACTGTTGATTTTTTTTTTTTAATTTTCAATTCTCTTCAATTTTCAACTGTTGAAAAATCAATTTTTTTAATTTTCTTCAATTTTGGACTATTGAAAAATCAATTTTGATCAATTTTCCATTTTCAACTGTTGAAAATTAATAAAAATTGAATTTTAATTTTTTTAATTTTCATTTGTTGAATTTTTAACTATTGAATTTTTTTTATTGAATTTTTTATTTTCTTCTATTTTCTACCGTTTAAAATTCAATTTTAATTTTCTATAATTTGGACATTTGATTTAACAACTGTTGAAAATGATTGATGAAAATGATGATTACTTAATATTTTATTTTCTTATATTTTCTACTGTTGAAAATGTAACTGCTTAAAATTCTACTCTTCGTTTTCTTCAATTTTCAAAAATAAAATTTTCAACGATCAAAAATCAATTTTTAATTTTCTTCCATTCTCAACTGTTGAAAATTCAATTTTTCTTCTACTGCAATTTTCAACTGTAAAAAATTCATTTCTAAATTTTCTTCAACTTTCAAATTTTGAAAATTTAACTTTTAATTTTCTCCAATTTTCAACTGTAAAAATTTAATTTCACTCAATTTTCAACAGTTTAATTTTAAAATGTTAAAAATTTCATTAACAATTTTCTTCAATTTTCAACAATTATATTGTCAACTGTTGAAAATTCAACAAAATTTTTTTTTTAATTTTCTACCATTTTCAATTCTTTTTTTCAATTTTCAACTATTGAAAATCAATGAAAAGTCAAAATTGAATTTTTATTTGTTAAATTTTCATTTGTTGAATTATCAACTGTTGAAAATTGGAAGGAATAGAATTCTTAAATGTTGAAAATTGAATTTTCCATCATTTTCAACAGTTGCTTTTTCAATAGTTGCTTTTTCAACAGTTGAAAATTCAATTTTTATTTAGTTTTCAATAATTAAATTTTCGACTATTGCAAATCAAATTTTCCTCAATTTTCAACAGTTAAATTGTCCACATTTGAAAATACAATTTTTAAAAATATTAAATTTTCTTCAATTTTCAACAGTTGAAAATTCACTTTTTCTCAATTTTCAACAGTTTAATTTTAAAATGTTGAAAATTTCATTAACAATTTTCTTCAATTTTCAACAATTATATTGTCAACTGTTGAAAATTCATTTTCAATTTTTTTTTATTTTCTTCAATTTTCAATTCTTTTCTTCAATTTTCAACTATTGAAAATCAATGAAAAGTAAAAATTGAACTCCTATTTGTTAAATTTTTATTTGTTGAATTTTCAACTGTTGAAAATTGGAAGAAATAGAATTTCAAATCTTGGAAATGGTTAGATTTATCAACTGCAGAAACTTCAATTATAAAAACTTTAAATTTTCTTCAATTTGCAACTGTTGAAAAATCCATTTTTTCAAATTTTCTTTAATTTTCAACTGTTGAAAAATCAATATTTTTAAATTTTCTTCAATTTTCCATGGTTGAAAAATAATAAAAAAAATTTATTGAATTTTTATTTCTTTAATTTTCATTTGATTAATTTTTAACTGTTGAAAATGGGAAGAAATAGAATTTTCAACTGTTGAAAATTCAATTTTCAATTTTTATCCAGTTTTCAATCATTGAATTTCCGACTATCGAAAATGCAGTTTCTTCAATTTTCTATAGTTGAATTTGTAAACTGTAGAAAATTCAATTTTTAAAAACTTCAAATTTTCTTCAACATTCAACTGTTGAAAAATCTTTTTTTTTCAATTCTCTTCAATTTTCAGCTATTGAAAAATCAATTTTTTTAATTTTCTTCAATTTTCAACTGTTGAAAATTAATGAAAATTGAATTTTTATTTGTTGAATTTTTAACTATTGGAAATTATTATTTTCATTTAATTTTTAATTTTCTTCAATTTTCTACCGTTTAAAATTAAATTATAATTTTCAACATTTGATTTAACAACTGTTGCAAATCAAATTTTCAATAATTAAATTTTGAACTGCTGAAAATTCGATTACTGAACTTTTTATTTTCTTATATTCTCAACTGTTTGAAATTCAGTTTTTAAAAATTTGAAATTCTCCTCAACTTTTAATTGTTGAAAAATCAATTTAAAATTGTTATTCAATTTTCAATCATTGAAGTTTTGACTATTGAAAATGCAATTTTCCTCAATATTCAACAGTCGAATTTTAAACTGTTGAAAATTTCAGTATCAATTTTCTTCAATTTTCAACACTTAAATTTGTCACTAGAAAAATCAATTTTTAAAAAAAAATTCAATTTTTAAATGTTGAAAAATTAATTTTTTTAAATTTTCAACTGTTGGAAATTAATAAACAAATTTAATTGAATTTTCATTTGTTGAATTTTTAACTGTTGAAAATTGGAAGAGATAGAATTTTCAACGTGTGTTTTTTTTTCAATTGAGTTTTCATAATTAAAATTTTTGTTTGAATCTCTTCGATTTTCTACTGTTGAAAATTAATAAAAAATTTTGATTGAATTTTGATTTGTTTAATTTTGATTTATTGAATTTTGAACTGTTGAAAAATCTTTTTTTTTTACTTTTCAATTTTCTTTAATTTTCAACTGTTGAAAAATCAATATTTAAAAATTTGTCATTTTCTTCAACTTTCAACTAATGAAAATTATTGAAAAAGTTGAAAATTCAATTTTCATTCGGTTTTCAATCATTCAATTTTCGACTAATGCAAATTAAATTTTTCTCAATTTTCAACAGCTAAATTGTAAACATCTTAAAATACAATTTAAAAAAAAATTGTATTTTCTTCAATTTTCAACAGTTGAAAATTCACTTTTTCTCGATGTTCAACAGTTGAAATTTAAAAGGTTGAAAATTGAAGAAAATTTTAAAATTGAATTGTCAACAGTTGAAAATTCAATTTTTTTAAATTAATAAGTTAAAAAAAATTTCATTTTCTTCAATTTTCTACAGTTGAAAATTAATAAAAAATTTTAATCAAATTTTCATTTGTTTAATTTTCATTTGTTGAATTTTGAACTGTTGAAAAATCAATTTTTTTTTACTTTTCAATTTTCTTTAATTTTCAACTGTTGAAAAATCAATATTTGAAAAATTTTCATTTTCTTGAATTTTCAAATAATTAAAATTATTCAACAGTTGAAAATTGAAGAAACATTTGAAGTTTTTGAAAATTCAATTTTCTACAGTTTACAAATGCAACTGTTGAAAATTGAAAATTGAATTTTCTCCAATTTTCCATTGTTGAAAATTAATAAAAAAAATGTATGTGTTTACTTTTCATTTGTTGAATTTTTAACTGTTGAAAATTGGAAGAAATAGAATTTCCTACTGTTGAAAATTCAATTTTCAATTTTCAACAGTTGCATTTGTAAACTGTAGAAAATTGAATTTTCAAAAACATCAAATGTTTCTTCAATTTTCAACTGTTGAAAAATCTTTTTTGTTTAATTTTCAATTCTCTTCAATTTTTAACTTTTGAAAAATCAATTTTTTAAAATTTTCAACTATTGAAAATGCAATTTTCCTAAATTTTGAACAGTCGAATTTTAAACTGTTGAAAATTTAAGTATCAATTTTCTTCAATTTTCAACAGTTAAATTTGTCACCGTAGAAAAATCAATTTTTTCAAAAAAAATTCAATTCTTAAATGTTGAATAATTAATTTCTTTAAATTTTCAACTGTTGAAAATTAATAACAAAATTGTATTGAATTTTTATTTGTTTAATTTTTAACTATTGAAAATTGGAAGAGATAGAATTTTAAACTGTTAAAAACTGAACTTTCAATTTTCTACCATTTTTAACAGTTGAAAAATCAATATTTAAAAATTTTTCCTTTTCTTCAATTTTCAACTATTGAAAATTATTTAAAAAGTTGAAAATTTAATTTTCATTAGTTTTCAATAATTAAAATTTCGACTATTGCAAATGAAATTTTTCTCAATTTTCAACAGCTGAATTGTCAACATTTGAAAATACAATTTAAAAAAATTTAATTTTCTTCAATTTTCAACAGTTGAAAATTCACCTTTTCTCAATGTTCAACAGTTAAATTTTAAAAGGTTGAAAATTGAAGAAAATTTGAAAATTGAATTGTCAACAGTTTGAAATTCAATTTTTTTTCAATTAATAAGTTTAAAATTTTTTTCTTTTTCTTCAATTTTCAACTGTTGAAAATAATTGAAAAGTTGAATTTTGATTTGTTGAATTTTAGACTTTTGAACATTCATTTTTTTTTATTTCCTCCAATTTTGATATGTTAAAAATTTAATTTTACTCAATTTTCAACAGTTTAGATTTAAAATGTTGAAAATTCCATTAACAATTTTCTTCAATTTTCAACAATTATATTGTCAACTGTTGAAAATTCATTTTTAATTTTCTTAAATTTTCAATTCTTTTTTTCAATTTTCAACTATTGAAAATCAATGAAAAGTCAAAATTGAGCTTCTATTCGTTTAATTTTTATTTGTTGAATTTTCAACTGTTGAAAATTGGAAGAAATAGAATTTCAAATGTTGGAAATTGTTAAATTTATCAACTGTAGAAACTTCAATTATAAAAACTTAAACTTTTCTTCAATTTTCAACTGTTCAAAAATCAATTTATAAATTTTTAAATTTTCTTCAATTTTCAATTGTCGAAAAATAAAAAAAATTTTATTGAATTTTTATTTATTTAATTTTCATTTGTTGAATTTTTTACTGTTGAAAATTGGAAGAAATAGAATTTCCAACTGTTGAAAATTCAATCTTCAATGTTCATCCAGTTTTCAATAATTGAATTTTCGACTATTGAAAATGCAATTTTCCTCAATTTTCAACAGTTGAATTTGAAAACTGTAGAAAATTGAATTTTTAAAAACTTCAAATGTTCTTCAATGTTCAACTATTGAAAATTATTTTTTTATTTAATTTTTAATTTTCTTCAATTTTCTACCGTTTAAAATTCAATTTTAATTTTCTATAATTTTCAACATTTGATTTAACAAATGCTGAAAATTCAATTACTGGATATATTATTTTTTCTTTTCTTATATTTCCTACTGTTAAAAATTTATCTTTTTAAAATTCTACTCTTCGTTTTCTTAAATTTTCAACTAATGAAAGTTATTAAAAAGTTTAATTTGGATTTGTTGAATTTCAAACTGTTGAAAATTTAAGTATCAGTTTTCTTCAAGTTTCAACAGTTAAATTGTCAACTGCTGAAAATTCATTTTTTTTTCCTCGATTTTTCAACTGTTAAAATTTTTATTTTACTTAATTTTCAACAGTTTAATTTTAGAATTTTGAAAATTTCATTATAAATTTTCTTCAATTTTCAACAATTATACTGTCAACTGTTGAAAATTCAATTACATTTTTTTTTTTATTTTCTTCAATTTTCAATTCTTTTTTCAATTTTTAACTATTGAAAAACAATGAAAAGTCAAAATTTAACTTTCATTTGTTAAATTTTTATTTGTTGAATTTTTAACTGTTGAAAATTGGAAGAAATAGAATTTTCAAATGTTGAAAATTGAATTTTCCACAATTGTCAACAGTTGAATTTACAACAGTTGCTTTTTCAACAGTTGAAAATTCAATTTTTATTCAGTTTTCAATAATTAAATTTTCGACTATTGCAAATCAAATTTTTCTCAATTTTCAACAGTTAAATTGTCCACATTCAATTTTTCTCAATGTTCAACAGTTAAATTTCAAAAGGTTGAAAATTTAACACAATTTCAAAAATTTTTAAATTGAATTGTCAACAGTTGCAAATTCAATTTTTTTAAATTAATAAGTTTAAAAATTTTTTCATTTTCATTAATTTTCAACTGTTGGAAATTATTGAAAAGTTGAATTTTGATTTGTTGAATTTTAAACTGTTAAAACTTTAAGTATCAGTTTTCTTCAATTTTCGACAGGTGAATTGTCAACTGTTGAAAATTCATTTTTTTTATTTCCTCCAATTTTCAACTATTAAAAATTGATAAAAATTACAAATTGAATCTTTATTTGTTTAATTTTCATGTGTTGAATTTTTAACTGTTGAAAATTGGAAGAAATAGAATTTTCAACAGTTAAACATTCAATTTTCAATTTTTATTCAGTTTTCAGTAATTGAATTTTCGACTATTGAAAATGCAATTTTCCTCAATTTACAAAAGTTGAATTTTAAACTATTGAAAATTGAAGTATAAATTTTCTTCGATTTTTATTAGTTGAATTTTTCAACTGCAGAAAATATATGTTTAAGAACTGTGAATTTTCTTCAATTTTCAACTGTTGAAAAATCAATTTTTTTTACTTTTCAGTTTTCTTTAATTTTTAACTGTTGGAAAATCAATATTTAAAAAAAAAAATATTGCATATGAAATTTTTCTCAATTTTCAACAGCTAAATTGTCAACATTTCAAAATACAATTTAAAAGAAAATTTAATTTTCTTCAATTTTCAACAGTTGAAAATTCACTTTTTCTCAATATTCAACAGTTAAATTTGAAAAGGTTGAAAATTGAAGAAAATTTTACAATTGAATTGTCAACAGTTGAAAATTCAATTTTTTTTATTAATAAGTTTTAAAAAATTTTCATTTTCTTCAATTTTCAACTGTTGAAAATTATTAAAAAGTTGAATCTTGATATGTTGAATTTTAAACTTTTGAAAATTCATTTTTTTTTATTTCCTCCAAGTTTCAACTGCTAAAAATTTAATTTTGCTCAATTTTCAACTGTTGAAAATTGGAAGAAATAGAATTTCAAATCTTGGAAATTGTTAAATTTATCAACTGTAGAAACTTCAATTATAGAAACTTTAAATTTTCTTCAATTTGCAACTGTTGAAAAATCCATTTTTTTTAAATTTTCTTTAATTTTCAACCTTTGAAAAATATATTTTTAAATTTTGTTCAATTTTCCATTGTTGAAAATTAATAAGAAAATTTGGTTTGTTTAATTTTCATTTGTTGAATTTTTAACTGTTGAAAATTGGAAGAAATATAATTTCCAACTGTTGAAAATTCAATTTTCAATTTTTATCCAGTTTTCAATAATTGAATTTTCGACTATCGAAAATGCAGTTCCCTCAATTTTCAACAGTTGAATTTGTAAACTGTAGACAATTCAATTTTTAAAAACTTCAAATTTTCTTCAACTTTCAACTGTTGAAATTTTTTTAAATTCTTAATTCTCTTCAATTTTCAACTGTTGAAAAATAAATTTTTTTAATTTTCTTCAATTTTCAACTGTTGAAAAATAAATTTTTTTAATTTTCTTCAATTTTCGACTATTGAAAAATCAATTTTGATCAATTTTCAACTGTTGAAAATTAATAAAAATTGAATTTTTATCTGTTGAATTTTTAACTATTGGAAATTATTTTTTTCTTTAATTTTTTATTTTCTTCAATTTTCTATCGTTTAAAATTCAATTTTAATTTTCTATAATTTTCAACATTTGATGTAACAACTGTTGAAAATCAAATTTTCAATAGTTAAATTTTAAACTGCTGAAAATTCGATTATTGAATATTTTAGTTTTTATTTTCTTATATTTTGAACTGTTGAAAATTTAATTGTCAGTTTTCTTTAATTTTCAACAGGTAAATTGTCAACTGTTGAAAATTCATTTGTTTTATTTCCTCCAATTCTCACCTGTTAAAAATTTAATTTTACTCAATTTTCAACAGTTTAATTTTAAAATGTTGAAAAGTTTATTATAAATTTTCTTCAATTTTCAACAATTATATTGTCAACAGTTGAAAATTCATTTTTTTTAATTTTCTTCAATTTTTAATTCTTTTTTTCAATTTTCCACTATTGAAAATTAATGAAAAGTCGAAATTGAACATTTATTTGTTAAATTTTTATTTGCTGAATTTTCAACTATTGAAAATTGGAAAAAATAGAATTTTCAAATGTTGGAAATTGATTTTTCGACAATTTTCAACATTGGAATTTACAACAGTTGCTTCTTCAACTGTTGAAAATTCAATTTTTATTCAGTTTCCAATAATTACATTTTTGACTATTGCAAAAGAAATTTTTTTCAATTTTAAACAGTTAAATTGGCAACATTTGAAAATACAATTAAAATTTTTTTTTTAATTATCTTCAATTTTGAACAGTTGAATTTTCAACAGATGATAATTCAATTTTCAATTTTTATTCAGTTTTCAATAATCAAATTTTCGGGTATTGAAAATACAATTTCCCACAATTTTTAACAGTTGCACTTTAAACTGTTGAAAACTTAAGTATCAATTTCCTTCAATTTTCAACAGTTAAATTTGTCAACCATAGAAAATTCAATTTTGAAAATTTTTAAGTTTTCTCAATT
>CAKNYM010046787.1:182279-199101 GCA_932195095.1 Andricus curvator | reverse complement strand
CTGCTGTAGGATATAGCTATATATATATATTCAGCACGAGAGTAGAGATATAGAGTATAGACTATAGTAAGAACATTGTAATCCGTAGCGTACACTGTCTAGCTAGCCATAGGCGCATAGACTATAGAGCACAAAAGCACGTGGAGGCTGGAGGACATAGCTACAGATATACTGAAAACATTGTAAGTCGTATAGTATATCTATATATACTCGTGACGTACGCGTATACACCGACGTCCAAGCATGCAGGGACCTGTCCATAGGCCCTATAAAAACTCAGTCGACCAGCATGGGTCAGTCTTAAGTCATTAGCAAAGTGATGAGTTAGAAGTTATAGTTCACCTCTTCTCTATTTTTCTACGGTTTTCTCCGATTCGACTGTCCAGTGTCTAGTGTGTCAAACCGGTATCTCTCGCGTGTTAGTGTGTGTACCCTTGTGACCGTGTTGTGCACTGGGAAACCCGCATCTGGGAATTCCCATATTTGGAATACTTCGAACCAATTTCAACCTGAATTGGACCCACTATTATCAACCATTGGAACACATTCAATACCATTCAAGGAACTACCAAAATCTTGGATATCCAATTCATAATAAGGTGCACAACCCTTTCTTCCACACCATTACACAGACCATCTAGATAACATTTGATTCTTCAATCGAATCAATTACCGGTAAGTCCTCATATCAATAATTCTAATTTCATTTATCTAACTCCTTTGGGCCATAATATATGAGTATCCTTTATTTTAAAGGTCCTGGCCAAGGATTAGAGACAAGTCTACAAGTCTTCCTTCAGCTTCTTGTGCTAAACTCTTTTAATCAATACATTTTAATTGTAATTATTCATAATAAATTGTTGAACTTATCTATAATTTATTTATTGGCTACTCTTTCCTCTTCCCTGTGCGAGATCTTCGATCTCAACTAAAACGAGGAACCTAATTAAAAAGGAAAGTATTTTGCGTTTTCCATGACGTAACAATAGCCATTTTCTCTTAGAATAGAGCTAGAAAGATGCAGTTTTTTTAAAATGCTTCACTTTTAGTCCACTTTGAAATTATAGTGAGGTAATAATTAATTCAAGTTGATAAACATAATTGGCCAAACAATTTATTATTATTTTTCGTAATATTCGCTTTGAATAATGTTATAAAGTTGCGGTTTCTTCTAAAATGTTCAACTCTTTGTCTACTTTTCACTCAGAGTGTGGTAATATTTACTGAATAACAAAAATAATTGTTTAAACAAATGATTATTGTTTTTAACTATTTTCTCCTATAGTAATGCTAGATAGTTACGTTTTTCTCTCGAAATTTTCCACTTTGTGTCAAACTTTCACTTAGAGCGAGGTCATAATAATTGATACAATTTAACAAACATAATTGACAAAACAAATTATTATTGTTCAGTAGGCGCGGTCGGGCCACGCCGCCAAATAAGAAGGCGATCTGGCCGGGAGTATTCATCTGAAAATATTGCGTTCCCTATTTATTATGTACAGAGAAAACTTTTACGTATTCTGAATATTGATCTTTACACCATAATTTCTAAATGTGTACTAAACATAATAATGTTTTGCAAAGGGGTAATGAAAGATAAATAATTAAGGTTTCCGTTGATATAAATATAATAATGACTTATGTAGCTTATATGGTTGTAATGTTGTTGCGAAAGTCGGTGTTTCGTGCGAGTTGCCGAAAAAACTTCACCAGTTCAAGATTTGTGTTTTCCTTTCCCCAGGTTTAGAAAGAGCTGTGGTGACTTCTCTGTCCCTTACTCGCGGACCATTTTAGGTAGGATGCGAGGATACGGTATGTTACGGGCAACTAAGGTTCTTCATAACTTTGATCTCGCTTATTGTATTCGTGCGTTCATGTGAACGCTTCTATCTGGCTTTATTATTCACGCTTTACGCGAAGCCTTCAATACAGTAACCGTAGTCTTTTTTCTCTGTTCCATTCGCATCCCATATTGGATAATACTAATTTTTATGAATAATAGAATTATAATAATAGTAAACTAAAGTTTAATTCAGTAACACTGTCGAATCTTTTAACTATAAGTAATGGAGAATAATTTTTTTAATTTGTTAACTTTTTTAAGTAATGCGATTATTTACTTTAAAGGCCTTCCCTACTAGGAATATCATATAATATGTCATTTTTATTCTAAATGTGAAACGATAGTAAAAAAATTGAAATATAACCTGTATTGTATTTTATTACTCTTCCTTTTACGGGTTTGAGGGCTCCGTTCCCTTTACATCTTTTACAATTTTCCTTAACCACTATGCCTTATGCCAAACTTAACCTTCAATCGCTTCGCTTTCTTATCATTTACGAACTCTTACATATTATATTACAATTGCGCGAGACCTTCCATGTCTTCCATTTCCTCTTACCATTTTTCTTCAAGCTTTTGTAAGTTACTCAACACTAATTTTCCTTACACATATTACTCTTGTATCAATTTTGGTCTCGATTTTAGTTTTTTCCACCCTCTTGCATTCTCTCTTCCCTATTCTCTTCTAGACTCATCATCCACTTTTCCCCTTGCCCACAACCGCTCAGTATCTAACTATCTACCACGCTCTTTCCCCCTTTCTCTTCCCCTGTACATCTCTCCAACACGTGCTCCCATGATTCCCTTTCATAACCACATACCCTACACATTTTCATTTCTTCACTCATCCAATATTTACACTCATTCATGCTTTCTCCCATTCTGAAACGTACCATCCTGGACCACCTGCACTACTTTTTCAACTTCCTTAAATATTCTAAGACCCCTTCCATCTGAACCAATCTATACCATTTATTATATTTTGACTCCATAATCTTTTCCCACCTCTTCTCTTCCTGCTCCTTGATAATTTCTCCTTCTACTTCCTGCCACTCCCTCCCCTCGTCACACATTCTCCATTCCCTTCTAACTTGAAAAATCTCTTCTCCTCCCATCTTGAATATCCCGTGTTTCCTCTCCTCTCTCTATTTTATATTTCCTGCAGGCTTACTTGTGCAATTTTGCTACCCTTACCACTCTTAAGTTTCTCTTCAAAATTCCAGACCCTTTTCCTCTGCCTTATCACCAATTTCGCTCTCCCTGTTTCTTCTCTCAACATATATCCTGGGCAGTTCCAGCTCACTCCCATAACCCATCTCAGAAATCTCTCTTGCATGTTTTCTACTTTTTTGTACTCCTTCCACCCCCAAATCTCCACTCCATAACACATCACAGACCATACCACTGAATCAAACAGCCATACTCTCATCTTCCAGTCCTCTTTGAATCTTCTTTTTCCAATCCCCCACACTTGACCCATCACCTTACTCGCACTTTCCATCCTTTTTTTCACTTGCAGATCATTTCCACCTCCCGCTTCAAACCAGAATCCTAAATAACAAAATTTCTCTACCATTTCCCCATTTATCTTCCTTCCATAATTTGCTTCATTCTTTCTCTTGCTGAAACATACTATCTTTGTCTTCGTCACATTAATTGTCAGGTCTTTCTCTCTCACATACTCTTCGAATCCTTTTATTAGCCAGAAACACCACATCGTCCGCGTACGCTAACGAGTATATTCTCTTATTTCCCAGAACTATACCCCTTTACCTTTCATTTTAATTTTCTCTTCTAGGTCTGCTAACAATATGCTAAATAACAACGGGCTTAGCGGGCACCCTTGCTTGAGACCCCTCCCTGTCCAGAACTCCTCTCCTTTCTGTTCCCCGATCCTCATCCTCGTCTTCATCTCCGTACAGACCTCTTTTATCCTCTCAATCAGCTCTTCGTCCACCTCCCTTTCTTTCATTGCCTTCCACAAAACTTTCCTATTCACCGAGTCAAATTTTATCCACTGTCCCCATCCCCTTCCTGAAACCGATTTGATTGTGTGGAATACTTCCTTTCTCTTCTATCTGTTATTCTAATCTCTTCCTAAGCACCTCCGCGTATATTTTATACGTTACTGGCATGAGAGTGATTCCTCTATAATCTTCCACTTTTCTACCCCCTCCTTTCTTTAATAAGAAACTACCAAACTTGTTCTCTACTCCTTCGGCCATCCTTCCCCTCTCCATACTCTATTACATACTTCCCAAATCTCTCCTCTAACCCTTCTTCCGCCAAATTTCAATGCTTCATTCTCTATCCCATCCTCTCCTGTCGCCTTGCATCTTTTTAATTTCTCAATTGCTTGATTCACCTCCTTTCTAGTCAACTCATTTTCACCTTCCATGCCTCCCTCCTTGATCTTTCTACCTTCCCCCCCCCTCACCTTGCTATCCACCCCTCCTACCAATTTCTTGAAATATACCGTCCATTCATCCATACTATTATTATGCATATTATTATCCATAATAATTATTGGATAATAATTAGTTATAATTAATAATTGAATTGAAATATGTAATTTCAAGTTTCATTACATAATACTGTACAGTGTTGATTATTAAATTGAATTTTCTACACAAAAATATGAAATTTTAACAAAGTTGCAATTACAAATTCTGTAATTCATATTATTATTATCGAAGATATTTTACTTCTGGGGCATGAATAATTAAAATATTAAATCTTTTATTGGCAAAAACGTTTTATTCACTAATAATATTTGGCGAATATTAGTGATCTCACAACGTTCTATTGTGAAATCTTTATGACTCCCTACATATATATATATATATATATATATATATATATATATATATATATTTCTACTATAATTTTGTATTTAATGCTAGTAAGAATGTATTATTTGGCGACGTTTTTTACCCTCGTTTCTTTCTAGGGGTTTTAAATATCTTCTTCTATATTAATGCTAGATAGTTGCGTTTTTTGTTGTTGCAATTTTTAACTTTCTGTCTACTTCTCAGTAACTACTTCAAGGAAAGTTTACATTTATAATATGATCCATATACAAAATTTGAAGAATATTTCAAACATCTCTTTCTATATTCTATATCTAATTGTGAAGAGAAATGATCGGTTTTGAATAAAAAGTAGAAAAACTCATTTTTTTCTTACGGAAAATAAGTGTTAAACTTCATGGAGCTTGCGGAACCTTTAAATATAATTGAAAAAAAACGCAATAATTTTTTTGTCGATTCGAACAAACTTGTCAGCGATATGCATGAAAATTCGAAAAAAAAATTCCAATGCATTTTTGGAGCACCCTAACGTCGATTCGCGTTCTTCTGAATCTGCGGATTGCTTCTCAGAAAAACATGAAAAACAGAAGAGCCAGGGGGAGAGGGTTCATCAAAAGTCCATGTTTGTCCACAAGAAGGGGGGGGGTGTCAAAAAATAGTAAACAATTATCTACATGGTATATGGACGGCCCCTAGCTCAATGTTATAATGTCCCACCAAGAAAGTATGCCACCAAATCGCAATTTTCATTTTTGTTAACAATATTTAAAAAAATAATATATTTAGCATTTTTCAAAGGAAAACATTCTTTTTTCTACTAAATCATGTTTCAGATACCTCAATGGTAATGTTATATCAAGGAAGTGTGTCCGACGATTTCAATTATTGTTTAGAAAAATTATTAAATAAATAGTAAGTGAGATGCATAATCGCGGTACGGGTGAATTGATATGCAAGCTCTTATGCATATGCATGATCTTACGCGTGGCGATATCAAGGGCCCTAATTTCGTTCTTCATCCATTGAACAAACCCAAACGAGTAGAGTAGAACCAGGACGGCAAGCATGTTAGTCGCAGATACCTTGTTCAACGTCGACAGATTTTGCCGACAGAACTGCTCTTTTTAGGCGATGTACCCTTTCCTTTATACGGAGGGGATAATTTCTCACCCAACGTGGATATCGGTTTGTATCCCGCTGCCAGAGCTTATAAAGCCCGTACATGCAGGTCAGGTAATCTGCTACCGGCTCGTCTTGGCCTTGTCTGCGTGAGAGCATCTGCTCCTCTAGCCTTTCTTGGTAGAAGGTGTCCCCGAAGCAGGCTTGGGAATGTCGCTTACACTGGTCCCACGTGTTCCATCTTAATCTGTTCTGGCGGAACCTGTGCCATGCTATATTCTTTAGCAGAAAGGGGATCGCGTCTAACAATTCTTCGTCCGTGAGGAAAGAGGCGGCTCTGCCCTCTTCGACCCTCCACAAGAAATTATCCACACTTGAGCCCTTTTGTCCGCTAAAATTGACTTGCCACACTTCCACGATCCTAGTCACGTTCCTTGGTTTACATTACATTACATAATTGGCTTCGCGTAGGGCCTTTCCCCCAACCCTGAGCATACCCGTGGCTCGTAGTGGCTTGCGGTTCAAATTCTCGCAGATCCCTTAGCCCAAGCGCGTTTGTTTGCGTATAGCCCCCGTATACTGGTGTTTCTTCGCAACCGTAGGAGTACCTATTCGGCGACACGCGACTCTGTTCTCTTGCCTGCCTCCACGATTCCTGATACGGCCCTTCTTGACCCTGTGCCGTCGTTGGAACATAGCGGTTTCCTGAGTCTTGCGCAGGATCGAAACTCTCGTTCCGATATCGACTTGGAGGTTCTTGCCCTCCAATCCCTGCGGAACAGGGTCGATACTTGGCCTCCCTTGGTTATACGGAATCCTGGTGCTCGTATCTATAATAATTTTCCGATTTGCTCCTCATTTGCCCCAACCGCCCTTGTTTGACCTCTCCTTCCCTTGCGGCAGGGTGCGGGTTGCACCCTTCTGACCCGGAAACAACCCACGAAGCTCGCTGTTTCTTATTTGCCCTAGGCGCCAGATAGGCATAACCCTACCCGAGCCTCGCTGGGACCTGCCCTGTTATGGCTGGCAGGTCGACTAGCTCTTTCACGCGCATGAGGAAAGGAACGTGGAAACGTAGGAGTGAGAGAGAAATCACTAGATTTTTATCGCTAAAAAGGAGTCACTCGGTTACTGCCGTTTGTTACCGTTATCATAAAACCGTTTTTTCAAATATTATTGAGTAAACTCATATAATTAACTTTGAACCTAAGCTACACAATGAACTTGGATTTAGGGTAGACTACTGAAAATTATAAGCCTGCTATTTTAGACGCTCTAAGAGTACCGTGACATTTATTCACTGTGAATCAGAATACTTAACAAAAGGAGATACCACCGATAGAAATCTCGGAATACAACTCAGAGGAATCCGCAGCCTACAAAATGGCGGCCCGGGACACCCAGCTTAGCCCCGACGCCATGTGGCGTCCATTGTCGCGTGCTCTCGCGCTGACTCCCGGGTAACGCTTGACTCGGCCAATCTATGGTCGTGCTGTATAAGTCGCACTTTCCTCACGTCACTACGCGGCAACGGGGTCTCGGACAACCCAAAAAATAATCACTTTGCTGGACACTACTTCCATCATGCACGCGCGGCTTAATTCGGCCGCTCCGCGGATGAGTCAGTGCCAAGACTGGAGAAGCTACGTTAATTGCAAGAGAACGACCACGTACCTTGCAGCCATTGTGCGAGCTCCGCTTTATCCTTTCGGTCCATTGTGACTACCGTCGTTCCACAATTTTGCCCTCCTGGGGCTTTTCAATTCTCTGAGGATCCGGTTTTGTGTTGACACCGCACTACCGCCGTCGAGCCAAGAACACACAGGGACAGTTTTTAGTCTGCTCGTTCTTCTTTCCGTTCCTTTCCACCGGGCCCTTGAGATTTCAGTATCGTGCCCGCTGATTTGGCTTTGTGGAACGGAAAAGGTCCAATGGGCTGCATCTGCCAATGTGCGTCTCCGTACATGCATCCGTCTTGCTGATTGGGTCAGACCAACGGACTATGAAGATTCCCATTGGTCGGTAGACAATGGCTGGCCGTCCATGTGGCGATCGTCCGGTGCTGCCTCTGGTAGCCAGTAGTGAAACCGCTGCGTCGTGCTGATTGGTCTGGCCACCTAGCTGCTGGACTCTTATTCAGCGCTCTATTGCAGCTTTTGGCCCAGCCGTTTGAACGCCGCCAATAGAACATGGCCGCCTGCTCATCCCTGGGAACGCATGGCCGCCTAGCAACGTCGCCACCGCCTGGTTGCCTGGCAACGTGGTGTTGAAGTGTTGATTGCGTCTGTCACAGCGATCGGTCCGGTGCTGCCTCTCGCCGCTGTTCGTAGAATCAACACTTGTGAGTTCCCCTTCTAGTCCTGGTTTCGGCGTGAACTAGCAGACTGTCGACTTTCGATATCATCTGCCTGTTGCTTACGAACTGTCAGTTCGTTGAGCGTCGAGTCCACCGTATGGTTTCCTTTGGTGGTTTAGAGTTTAATGAATTGGAGATGGCTATCTGTTCCTTGTCCTCCTCATCGGCTCCCTTGAATCTTCGTCCTCAAGCTATTTCACTCGGCACTGACTCCATATCTTTAGTGTTCGGTGCTATCTATGACTTTAATGGATTGATATAAACGCTACTTTATTATTAAAAACTAAGTCGTGTTCCTCCGAGTTTCAGGTAATTCTTTCTATAAATCAAATTATTTAATCTAGGTATTATTCTAAGCTGGGATCTTGGCTTGAGGGCAGCGTTCTTAATCGGGTTCGTGTGGTGTTCGATGTTAGGTTTGGCTTCGGCGAGATCCCGGAAAGTTTCTTTTACATTTACCGTTTTTTATTTCTAAAACCTCGTTACAATATATATAACACCGATCACGAGGACAATTACTTAATAGAACATTTTGGGTACAGTCGTTGCAGCTCCCTTTTAAGGCTTTGATACCTCTGCTCTTTTTCCTTCTCCTCTTTTTCCTTCTTCTTGGCAGTGATGTTGTCTTTGGACGTAGCCGATAATTCGAACACGAATATAGTTCGTTTCTCGAAGCCTTGGAGAAAGATTACAGGTCTCGAGTGTGCAACGGAGACTGCTGTCCGAAAATCCTAGTTCCAGAACATTTGTCACTTCTCGTTCTGGACAATTGATTCTATATTCCTCGGAGCGTTCGGCAGGGCAGGGTCGCGACCAACACCGTAAGAGCGACAAATATGGTAATAAAGCACTCTTAGGGCTGCATTGTGTCTGTAGAGATACGTCTTTCTCGCGTGAGTGGGATACCCAGATGGTATGTGTTCTAGGTACTCAGCGTGTGTATGGCATGTTCTGCACCTATCGCTGGGAACTTCTTGACATAAAATGCGGTCACGGTATACTAAGGTGGAAATGACACCGTTTTGGGATGCGAAAATTAAACCCTCTGTACCTGAATTACCCTGATGATCTGAGGAAAGCAAAAGCATTTTCTTGTCCAGTAGCTGTTGTCGGCAATTTTCTACCTGTGCTTTCTTTACTTCGGCTTTCAGAGGTGAAGCATCTAGATGGAGTAATGCACTTTCCTCATTTCTGATGTCAAAATTCAGGCCAAATGTCTCGGCCGCCTGCTCTGCGGCTTTGTAAAGGAACGCTCCTTTGCCAATCATCTCGTGTTTCCTGACCATTTTAGGAGAGGTTCTCTGCCATTTGCAACGATGTAAGCTGTACTTAGAACAATGCGGTTATGAAGATATTGGAGACTCAGAAGTGCGCGTCTGCTTTGACGGCGTGAGGTGTATAATCGCGGAACGGACGAATTGATATACAAGCTCTTATGCATATGCATGATCTTACGTGTGCCGATATCAAGAGCCGTAAGCTCGTTCTTCGTCCATTGAACCACCCCAAACGAGTAGAGTAGAACCGAGACGGCAAGCATGTTAGTCCCAGATACCTTGTTCAACGCCAACAGATTTGAAGACCAAATCTGTCGAAGAAGATGCTTGTATCTGCTTCGCAGAGACTCCTTTACTGAAGTTACGTCCTCAGCGCGGCTTTCAGGCATGCTCAGATATATGTATGTCCCTCCAGTGTCAAGATGTCTAATAACACTTATATCCACAAGCTCAGAGTCATTGGAAACGCCAATAATCTTTCCTTTCTTCAGATGAATCTTGGCATACTTGTCTAATCCAAAGTCCATACCAATCTCTCTTGTGTACCTTTTGACGACATTTATAGCACTCTGCAGTTTGCTTCTACCAGAAGCATAGATCTTCAGGTCATCCGTATAAAATACATGAGTGACCTTATGCTCGCGATGGCTGGTGTCGCCGCAGATGTATCCAGATGAGATAGTAGATCTAGTTTTCCAAAGGGGCATCAATCGCTCTATGCATCTCACTATGTGTGGATGAACCTTCAAGCTTTCCAAATAGACAGATGATAAGTCTATGAGAGGTTGAATCGAAAGCTTTCCAGTAGTCAATCTAGGCCATTGACAGGACGCGTTGATAGACTTCTGCATCTTTGCAGACGCACCTGTCAATTAACAGGTTCTCTTGGCAGCCTGATACACCTTTTTCGAGCCATGTTGTTCGTACATCTCTCACCACACAGGCTCAATTCTTCGAACAATCCTGTTGTATAGGGCAGTTGCAAAGATTTTATACAGTGTATTCAAAGTAGGTAAGAGTATGGTGCGTCCCAACACCAGCCACTGCGGAATGGGCATTTCCGACTTCAAATAAGAGGTGAATATGCGGGTCAGATGTTGGTGTGTAGAATTAAACTTCTTCCATGAGTAGTTCTTGATTCCATCTGGTCCTGCAGCGTAAAAGTTCTTCGTGCCCTTCAGTACTTTTTTCAACTCTTCGGCAGTGATTGATGGACATTCCTCCTCGGATGTTATGATGTTGTCGTAAAACTCCTTGAAGCGGATGATATTGTCAGTAACTTCTTTCAACTCCAGTGTTTTCGGGATCTGGTATACTTCTCTTCAAAAAATCTCTACCTCGTTGGGCTTGGGTGGATTTTTGACACAAACAGGAAGTTTGCTGAAGTGGCCTACCAGATGTTATGTAGTCAACCACACACTGAATACGGGACGCAGTCTGTCTTGCCTCTCCAATGTTCTATTTCAGTTGATGCAAGCGTCTTTTGGTCTTTTGATCCATCGTCGGTTTGAGCCTATGATTTGAATCAGCCAAAGCTCTCACAGCACCACAAACTGAACAACTGATGGTCCAGAGTACATATGTGACGTGCGCCGAAGAAAGGGGGCTTACTCTGAAAAGTGATATTTTTCAGGGCGAGCGGTCGAAGTCGACCGGATAGACGCGACTTTTAGGAGAGAGGGAAGACTCACGAAATCTTCCCTCTCCACTTACCACTGCATTCTCACGAGGAAAGAGATAGGTCGTAGGCGCGGCTCACGGATGAGTATAGATGAGACGCGGAGATGTAGTGGTGAGTGGTGGGAGGTGTTTCACGGGATCTCGAGCTCTCGAGCGAAAGCCTGATTTCTCGGCTACCTAACAACTCAATTATTAGCAATAATAACGCTCGAAAATTTTTTTCAATGGTTTCATTAAAAAGAGCAACTCAAAAACTATCGAAAGGTGTAAAAACCTCGATTTCGATTTTTTTAGAGTAAGCCCCCTTTCCTGGGCGCACTTCACATATCTATTTTTCCAACGGTAGGCACGCTGATTTCGCAAAGATTGACGCGAAACGTGCTGAATTTCTGGGTGTTTCAGGTGTAGAGTGTGCATACGCACCAGAAAGCCTCCGTGAACAGGGATAATGCTGGCATCGTAGCAGTCCAGCCAGTCATCCTTGAGTTGACTCGTCCACTCAATATAGGCGTTTTGCCAGTTCGTCGTCGTGTTTCCATCTAAATTATTTTCAGTACACCGAATTTTAGGGTGATTGACACTGCTGGCCGACCCATTGTCGGGTGCTCTGCGCGTTCGATCGTTTTGAACAGCATCTACAACTTTTTGGTATTTTGGTGGTGTCATTATTGTTCGCACGAGCAGCTAGGGAAAGGGTTCGTCCGTTCTTGTAGAGCCCCGCGTGCAAGGATAAGGCTGGTACTCTGAGAGGTCGCCCGGTATCCGAGAGTCACCGTTTAAGACACCTTACCCAGGTGCCATTCAGCTTTCGGCACGGTTGTTACGCCTTCGCTTAGAAGTTATTCCTTCGGGACCATCCCTGGACAATTGTCCGCGACTGCTTATTAATCATTGTAACCATATTCAGCAGAAACCCGTGGTACTTTGGTGCTTTGTCATAGGCCCTTCAGTTCTATTCCAAAGGAATCGAAACCGAAACCGGAATATATATATTCGGTTTCGATTCCTTTGGAATCGAACTGAAGGGCCTATGACAAAGCCACCGAACACGTCCCCGGGTTGCGGGCATGGGGTCCCTGTACCAAGGATTTCTGCTGGATATGGTTACAATGATTAATAAGCAGTCGCAGACAATTGTCCAGGGATGGTCCAGAAGGAATAACTTCTAAGCGAAGGCGTAACAACCGTGCCGAAAGCTGAATGGCACCTGGGTAAGGTGTCTTAAACGGTGACTCTGGGATACAAGGCGACCTCTCAGAGTACCAGCCTTATCCTTGCACGCGGGGCTCTACAAGGGAGGACGAACTCTTTCCCTAGCTGCTCGTGGGAACAACAATGAAACCACCAAATCACCAAAATGTTGCAGATGCGGTTCAAAACGATCGAACGCGCAGAGCACCCGACAATGGACTGGCAAACAATGTCGATCATCCTAGAGTTCGGGGTGCTGAAAATAATTTAGATGGAAACACGAGGACGAACCGGCGAAACGCTCACATGGAGTGGACGGATCAACTCAAGGATGACGTACTAGACTGCTACGATGCCAGCATTATCCCTGTTCGCGGAGGCTTTATGGTGCGTATGCACACTCTGTGGTGCCAGAAACACCCAGAGCTTCAGCACGTTTCGATTCAATCATTGCGAAATCAACGTGCCCACCTCTAAAAATGGATATGTACGCGGAGCGCTTCGCCAACCGCTGCTTGATCAAGCTGCGGACGAAGATGAGGAAGCGACATTGAGGGCAACTGTGGAAAGCAGGCATCTTCTGAGAGATGATCGCGATTTCATTACAAGAATGAACATTAACATGCAAGTTCCTCCTAAGCCCCAAGATCTGGCTGAAATGGATGCCATCCTTCGTGGAAATATCTCGCAAGAGTCCGACCTCTGGACCATCAATTGCTCAGTTTATGGCGCTGCGAGAGCTTTGGCTGATTCAAATCAAAGTCTGAAACCGACGATGGATCAAAAGATCAAAAGACGCTTTCATCAACTGAACAAGACGATTGGATGGGCAAGACAGAATGCGTCCCGTGTTCAATGTGTGATTTACGACATAACATCTGGTAGACCGTTTACGGAAAGGGTTCAAAAGTTCGCATACTGTATAAGATCTTCACAGCTGTCCTAAATAACAGGATTGTTCGACGAATTGAGTCTGTATGGCGAGAGATGTATGAACAACGTGGCTCGAAAAAAGGTGTAGCACGCTATCGAGAGAACCTACTAATTGACAGGTGTGTCTGTAAAGACGCTGCAGCCCATCAGCGCGTCCTGTCAATGGCCTGGATTGACTACCGGAAAGCTTTCGATTCAACCTCTCATAGACTTATCATCTGTCTGTTGGAAAGCTTGAAGGTACATCCACACATAGTGAGATGCATAGAGAGATTGATGCCTCTTTGGAAAACTAGATTTACTATCTCATCTAGAAATTATCGTGTGATAACGAATAACGTCACCTTCCAGAGGGGTGTCTTTCAAGGTGATACCATGAGCCCTTTGCTTTTTTGCATCACACTTCTGCCTCTATCACTCGCACTACGAAATTCTCCTGGATGCTTTGGTGGCGACACTAATCAGCGCGAGCGTAAGGTCACACATGTATTCTATATGGATGACCTGAAGATCTATGCCTCTGGTAAAAGCAAACTTCTAACTGCTATAAATATCGTCAAGAACTACACAGGAGAGATTGGGATGGACTTTGGTTTGGACAAGTGTGCAAAAATTAATCTGAAGAAAGGAAAGATTACTGGCGTTCCCAAGGACCCTGAGTTTGTGAATATAAGTGTTATTAGACCTCTTAATACTGGAGAGACCTATACATACCTGGGCGTGCCTCAAAGTCGCATTCAGGGCGTAACATCAGTGAAGGAGTCTCTCCGAAGCCGATACAAGCATCTTCTTCGACAGATTTGGTCTTCCAATCTGTCGGTGTTGAACAAGGTATCTGCGACTAACATGCCTGCCGTCCCGGTTCTACTCTACTCGTTTGGGGTGGTTTAATGGACGAAGAACGAGCTTAAGGCCCTTGATGTCACCACACGTAAGATCATGCATATGCATAAAAGCTTGCATATCAATTCTTCAGTTCCGCGATTATACATTTCACGCCGTCAAGGCGGACGCGGACTTCTGAATCTCCAGTGTCTTCATAACCGAATTGCTCTAAGTACAGCTTACATTGTTGCGAATGGCAGAGATCCTCTCCTAAAGATGGTCAGGAACCACGAGACGATTGGCGATGGAGCGTTCCTTTACAAAGCCGCGGAGCAAGCGGCCGAGACCCTTGGCCTGAATTTTAACATCAAAACTGAGGAAAGTGCATTACTCCATCTAGATGCTTCACTTCTAAAAGCCGAAGTAAAGAAAGTAGAGGTTGGAAAATTTCACCAACAGCTACTCGTCAAGAAAATGCACGGAAACTTTCACAGAAATGTAGAAATACAGTCCTTGTCGAAGGAGCAAACTTTTGCTCTTCTTAAATCATCAGGGCTCAACTCAGGTACAGAGAGTTTTATTTTCGCATGCCCTACGGTGTCATTTCCACCTTAGCATCCCGTGAGCGCATTTTATGTCAAGAAGTTCCCTGTGATAGGTGCAGAGCGTGTCATGCACACGCTGAGTACTTAGGACACATACTATCAGGGTGTCCGACCCACGCAGGAGCTACGTATATCTATAGACATAATGCGGCCCTCAGAGTGCTTTATTACCATCTTTGTCGCTCTTACGGTCTCGGTCGCAACCCTGCCCTGCCGAACGCTCCAAGGGAGATAGAGTCAATTGTCAGAAACGAAAAGTGCCAAATTTTCTGGAACTATGATTTTCGGGCAGCAGTCTCCGTTGCACACTCGAGGCCTGACATTGTTCTCCAAAACTTCGAGAAACGAACTATATTGGTGATCGAAATCTCGGCTCCGTCCGAATACAACATCACTGCAAAGGAGAAAGAAAAAGAGGAAAGGTATCCAGACCTTAAAAGAGAGCTACAACGACTGTACCCAAAATATTCGGTACAAGTAATTGTCCTTGTGATAGGTGCTCTCGGAGGTGCGAAACTATCACTGGTTCGTAACCTTAAAGGCATACCCGCGTGCCAAAAATATGCCAAGGCACTTGCGAGATGGATGCAGAAAGCTGTCATCCTTGGGTCGCTTCGTGTCCTCAAGACACACGAGGGTATCGCCGGCTTGTCGTGATTTCATCGTTCCCTGTGATGACCCATCTCACGGTTGTGAGACGTGGCCATAGGTGTGATTTACCGCGGTTCTACTGGGGGCTATTGAAATTTTTTTTTAGATGGCAGTTGCTCCCAGTGGGAAATTTCTTTCGAAACTTACTTTTACTCGGCCACGCACTTTATCTTAAAGTACTCAAAACTGAAAAAAGAATACTTCAATTTGTTGTTGGGCGCCAGGCGCACATGCGCCAACCGGACACTCACAAATTGAACAAACTAGGCGTGGACCAGGTTTTACTGTCCGAGCTAGCTTTAGCCTTTTGACGAAAGTTGTTGGTAGAGGGTATGGCTCAGGCTTCTAGAATAATTCAGTGTCTTCAAAATGCCATCTTACTGATAAATAAAACTCAAATTTAAGATAAAATGGCGTGTACAGTTTATTTTATGAAAATAAGGGGGGAGAGAGAGTAGACTATGTTAATTTACAATTTTAATGGCAGGCTGGCGGGACCATGCTGGGAAAAAATTTACTTTTCACAAAAAGGGGGAAGGTATCCGGCAGCAAATTACACGAAACGATAGCTCATGGCTACCCTTGGCCTGTCAATAAGGTTGCAAAAGAAGAGGGAACTTCGACATAGTTATTGGACTAAACGCCAGTTCGATGAAATTATTTAACAAAGTAAATGTTAATTTTCGAAAACAAATCCCTAATAAAAATCTTATGACATTCAAATAAAAAAAGGACTAGAAATAAGCGGTGCTGATACTCTAAGGATTGAAATTGAGAATTTAGACGAAAATCACAACGCCAAAATGTATGTCTGACACAAGTCCAAGATGGCGTCGGGGAGCCCTCGAATGGCGCCGACGATGGTGACAAAGTTTCAACGCGTGATTGACATTTTGGTGAGAAAAAAATAAGAAAGAACTAAGCTCTGATTCTTCCACTAAAATTAACTTTTTTTTTAAATTGAGACCAAAGAAACGCCAGTGGCCTTGGAGTCCCGAGGGAGTCCTTGTATTCCTACCCAAAGCAAACCTAGAAGCAAAAACAGAACTCCATAAAAAATCAGAACACGAGGATCCGCGAGGATCCTAAACCTCCCGGTGACAAGAAGGAGACCTTACCTCAAACAAGTTTAACTGAAGCTACTTTACAAAATATTACTTGGTTGGAAAATTAATAAAAGAGATTGAGACAGAAGCGCTAGTGACAAGCCTCGTTGCGTGGCTGCTTAACGACTGAGGACGTGTGCTGTAATAAAGCAAAAATACCTAGGAGTAGATCCGAAGCATTTCCGGTAATGAGGAAGCTCTCGTTCTCTTCTGACACCAGAGTTGTCCGCATTTGGCAAAACATAACACAACAATTCGGGGACAACCAGACCTGTGCCAGTGCCATAGCGTCGAGGGCCGTGTTAGGAGATGTGAGATGACTTCCTCCCTCATAGGGATTACTGGTGCAAAAAAAGTTTTCGCATAATGATTAAGTAAGATAATAATTTTCAAGGATAAGATTTTGCCTTGTTACAATGTATG